>OU015497.1:63751576-63849076 GCA_907164885.2 Dolomedes plantarius
ATGCTAAAAGAGAATTGCTCTCTCCCGCCCGCGAAAAAAACGAAAAAGTTGAATAAACAACAAAAAAAATGTAAAGGAAGATAAGCAAAAGTAACATAAAGAAATAAAGTAAAGCATAAATAAATCGATAGACTCATTACATTAGCAATTAAAACACTACTTTTAGGATTTATTAATAAATTTTTTTCTTTATTGGGTTTTCAAAAAAAAAATTACACGATAAAAAGGAATAGACTCAAAGCTTACTGGTAGAAAAATGCCATACTTTTAGCTGAAAATCTGAGAAAAGTTATATATCCCCCTCCAATCAAAGTAAATTAAAATGGAAGTAACCGACGAGATAAAGTAAATATATAAATAAAAAGTACATAATGGAATTCCAAGATGAAAGAATAAATAGAGATGAGTTGTTGACATTATCAGATTGTCAGCTTGGAGAGTCTCTTAGTTCGATATCTGAAATAGACTACTTTGAGAATTCTCTATAACTTGTAACGCAGATGTTTTAGACAAGTCAGACAGTTTGTCTTTTGTCTAGCGACACCTGTATTTTTCTATATAATTATCTTAAAAATGAGTACTAGAATGTAAAGCATAGTAGAATTAATATTAAAAGTGCTCTATTACTAATTCTAAATATGATTTTTTAGAATTTAATATATATAATGCATATAAAAAACTTCTTTGTAATGTAATATATATATATATATATATATATATATATATATATATATATATATATATATATATATATATATATATATATATATATATATATATATATATATATATATATATATATATATATATATATATATATATATATATATACTAGCTGAAAACCCGCACTTCGCTACGGAGTACATTCAAATTAAATACAACTGTCAATGTATGCAATTAATGCCAAAAAAATAAATAAATATATATATATATTTATAATAAATACGACGATCAATGTATACAATTGATGTAATATACATATATATATATATATATATATATATATATATATATATATATATATTTATAAAAAAATCGTAAGGTATATTTATTTTTTTTGGATAATATCCAATCGTCTGCTCAATTAGAAAGAAAAAGAAATATCTTTTTTGTCTATTTAGTTGTTATGCACGTGATGATAAATTTATTTAAAGTACCAGAAAAAGAAATCACGTGATAGGCATTTAATAAATTAAATTCTAAAAATTTATCTTTAAAAATTCACCAAATATCAGAAAATAGAGGTAAAGATTCGAAAAAGATTTCATTTTAAAGGAATTTTTATGATCTTTCTTGTGATATAAATTTTATAACCCTCAAATTATTATTTTAAATGAAAACTTAAAAAAAGTTACTAAAACAGCTTAAAAATTTAATTTAAAAAAATCTAAGAAGAATTTTTCAAAATTCTCTCTCAGTTCACCCCTACAGTATAAGAAGAATCGCCATGCAAAATTTCAGCCCTTTAGGTCCAGCGGTTTGGTCTGTGCGTTGTATGTCAGTCAGTGAGTGAGTCTGTTACGGAACTGTTTTATATATATATATATATATATATATATATATATATATATATTTGGAAAAAAGTTATGGAAGAGAGAAAGCCTAATAAATGTCAGTCATTTTCTCTTTTATGTCTTTGGTTACTGCTATGAATTATATGGTATGCACTGAAATTTTTCTGGAAAAATACAAAACCTTTTGTCATTCGCATAGGCATATCAGGATTAGCTTGTCTATTTCATTCTAAAGGAATTTTCCAGTTTGTACATTATTCATGTACTAGAGGAGACGAATTTCGAAGATGTATAACTGCTGGTTAAAGCTTAACATATTCATGAAGAAATAAATTGCGTTTTCTAGTATTTCTACAATTAAATATCTCTATAAATATTTACAACAAATTTTTATTCTCTGAGCTAAGCGATAAACCCACTATATTCTATCGTTTCTTCTCACCTATAAATTTTTGCTTAGGACCTCAAATAAATTATTTCAATAGGTTTAATTATTTAGTTAAAAATTATTTATAATTTATTGTCAAGTACTTGTATATAGTCCTTAGTTTCCTTAAAAATTAACAAGAAATAAATGTACATATTCCTAAAAGCATATTTTATCAAATTTACACCTTTTTTTCAACTTTAAATTTTAGATAACGAAAACTTCAAGTGTTAAGAAATTATCTCCTGTAGCATAAGAATCCATAATGCTGAATCTACATCTTTTCAATGCATTATTTTTTAATGTTCGACAGTCTACACTTTGATTGCTTTTTAAAAATGAATTTTCCACCAAAAAATGCGACTTGGCCTGCAGCTTTTCATTGCATGGGCATATTCGATTTAAAATACAAATTAACATCAGCAATATTTTTTAACGTTCTTTTGGGAGCTTAAAATGTGTTAGCAAACTTTTCACAAGTGAGATATAATCTTGTTATGAAAAGTTTGTTTAAGCCGAAGGGTTTTTTTTTTCTAGGAGGAGAAACATCAAAACAAGTATTGAATTTATATTCAGATGCACGGAATAAATCTCCTTTATGTTTATTTTGCTGTGAAATGCGGTCGTGTTTAGGTCTTAATGCAAACGTTAATTTAATCTACAATGTTTTTGAATTTATTAAATATTTCGTGAAGATTTATGGATTGAAAATTTTTATTTCAAGTATACTCTATATTTATGTTTTGTTAGTGAAGATTTTAAAAATTTCAGTGTATTATCATTTGTTATTTTGGAATAAAATTCTAATTACATTAAATCCATTGCATTAGTAAGAGCCGACTTTCCTCTCTACTTGACTTTCTAGTTTTAGCATAATGATCTACAGGTAACATAAAAGAAACCACATTCTAATGAAAAGAAATTAATTAACTGAACTTAAATAGGACGGACTGTAATGGTTCCTAAAAAACTGGACGTTCTGAGCAGTTTCCTCCATAATATTGGCTCTATGGAGTCTTTCATTGCTTCTGAGCAAAATTTGGCAGTTTAGTGGAGTGGCCCTCGACTATGGTTGGCTGGATAGAGAAGATTCCCTGTATATATTTTTCTAGAACCTAAAATTTAAAAACAATTCCTAGAAATCTTAAAAAATGTTTTGTTTAATCTATTTTTGATTCTTATTCTTTCTGTCATGACTGACCACCTAGTGAACTAATAGTTGATCTTAGGTATCTGTTGATAGTTTTCCACATAATCTTGCAGTAGTTCTTTGATTTTTTCATCAAAATGTGATTTCTTTTATGTATCTCTCCCCCCCCCTCTCTCTCTCTCTCTTTCTGTATATTTATATATATATATATATATATATATATATATATATATATATATATATATATATTAATTATTTTTATTTAGTTGCAAACCATACTTAAATTATTTCTATTCTGCATTACATACTAGCACTCTTTTACAGATAATTATAACGAAAAATACATTTATCGCATGACAACACACGAACTAACTGACTTGTCTAAAACATCTGTGTTACGAGTTATAAAAAATTTTCAAAACACTAGTTCAGTTATTGAAGTAAGGGGCTCTTAGAGCTGACAATTCGATAATGTCAACAACTCATCTTTATTTATTCCTTCCTCTTGGAGTTCCATTATATACTTTTTATTTATAAATTTACTTTATCTCGTCGGTTACTTCACTTTTAATTTACTTTCAATTGTTTGTTTGTTTTTCCTTTCATTGGCAGTATATATCCATTTTCTAAGATTCTCAGCTATAAGCATGGCATTGTTCTACCAGCAAGGTTTGAGTCTATTTCTTTATATCGTGCAATTTGTTAAACATCTAACAAAGAAAAATTTTGATTAAGAAATCCTAAAAGAAGACTTTTAATTCTTAATGTAATGAGTCTATGGATGGTTTTTTTTCCTTTAACGAAATGCTTGTGATTTCTTTTCCGTTGTCATTTTCTGACTTTTAATAATAAATATGCGATTAAAACAATAATTTAGCTAAAGACAAAGAAATAAAGAACTATATATACTAATGACACTGTTTAATTTTATAAGCTGATTATTTTGAAATTACAGCAATGACTTGTTTTTAAAGTTTGTTATTATAAATTTATTGAGAAACTAATGGAGGAAGACATAACGATAAGAACACCCATTTAATATCAATTATGAAATAAGCGTTACAGTAAATACTACACACATAAAAATAATTAAGGGTTTGAGAGTATTAAATGAACATTTGAGTTTTTATATTGTTACAGTTTACCTACACCAAAATGCAAAAATCCGTGGAATACTCTTTGTATGAGCCAAATGTCATGCGTTGTACTTATAACAATTTTATTTACTTAAACGAATTATCTACAATATTAATGTATGAACAAAATCAATACATGAAACATGTATTCGAATGTAATCCAAACTTGATTGATACTTCAATAAATTTTCTAATTTTATTTTTAACTCAGCAGCTAAAATATCCGAAGGGCCTTTTACCTCCTTTTCTTTTAAGTATGTCTCTATTTTAGTAATATGAGCCTTCAATGTCGATTTTTGTCGATTTAGCGCAATGACTGCCATTTTTTTTTTCTCCGGCTACGTGGACCAACTGTATGAACCAAATGTCATACGTTGCACTGATAACAATTTTATTTACTTAAACGAATTATCTACAATACTAATGTATGAACAAAATCAATACATGAAACATCGACCATACGATGTGCGAGCGTAACAAACTTTTTATAGATGAAGCAAGCGATTTCAAAAAAATTCTAATATCTTTTAGTTTACGATACCAACATGAGAGTCAAAAACTATGATACCTATATTTGTATTATTTCAAGGACGCGTTTGGCGATTGCCATTGGCCAACATAGCCATTGGCGTCAACATTCTCCCCAAGTTGAAATATTATATTTCAAAATACATTAAAATACAGTTATTACAATTGAATACATAAAATGAATAATATATTACAGAAGAATTTTTCCTCATATTTTGGCTTAAAGAAGTTCTAAATCAATACAGATAACTTAAAATGTAAATAATGTTATCAATAATACACGAATATACAAATTAAATATAAACTCAAAACATAAACCAAATAAAATTTTACATAATTTGATAAGGTAATACACATAACTTTCTAATACTACGTTTATATATACCGTGGTTTGTTTTCACCACAGCTACTCTAATTCTATTATCGGATCCTGGTATCACTTCTTGAATACGTCCAATCAACCATTTACATGGTGGCAAGTGATCTTCTTTAACTAAAACCATTAAGCCGGGTTGTAAATTTTGTCTTTCAACATGCCATTTGGTGCGATTTTGTAAATGATTTAAATAACTAATCTGCCATTTGTTTCCATATGGCTTGAACAATTTTGGTGGTTTTTTGCCAATTTGTTAATAAATTGTCTAGTTTGTTCACTATTAGTGGTTCAGGGATTGTATTCAAAATGCGTCCTATCAAAAAATGTGATGGAGTTAAAACATCTAAATTATCCACATCTGAGCTCATCGGAATTAACGGTCTGCTGTTTAAGATGCCCTCGATCTGAATTATAATAGTCTGGAATTCTTCCAAGGTCAGCTTTCGGTCACCAATAGTTCGTTCAATCATTTAAGAGGATATTTAAATGATTTGACACTGGCTTCCCAAATTCCACCGAAATTCGGGGCTTTCGGAGGTATAAAAATTCCAGGCAATGCCTTCTGAGGCTAAATAACAAGATAAATTTTCTTCTGGCTTTTTAACAAGTTTGTACAATCGTTTTAATTCTAAATGCGCGTCTATGAAATTGGTGGCATTATCCTTGAACAGAGACGAACTTTTACCACGTCTAGAAAAAAATCTTTTTTGCGCCGCGATTAGCGATTCTGAGGTTAAATCTGTGACAGTCTCTAAATGTACTGCCTTTGTCACAAAGCAGACAAATATAGCTATATATACTTTGTGGTATACACCCTTTCTTTGTCATTTAAACTTTGCATAAAAAGGTCCACAGAAATCTATTCCTGTAGCATTAGAGGGGGAACTCGGGTTTATTCTTTCCGGAGAGAAATTGCCCATAAGCTGACTTTCCGTAACAAGTTTTTGTTTAAAACATGTAACACAATTGTGGACAATTTGTCGAGCGATACTTCTGCCGTTTAATGGCCAGTATTCTTGGCGTACTAAATGCAATAAATTATGTGCTCCTACATGCAGATATTTCCTATGGTAGAAATTCATCAAAATTTTTGTAAATTTGTGGGTCGCAGGAAATAAAATGGGATGTTTTACGTTAAAATTTAAATTCGATTTTTCTAACTGTCCTCCAACTCTTAAAATTCCATTACAATCTAAAAAGGGTTGGAGGTCCTTTACCTTCCCTTTTATAACCCTTTTACCAGCTAAGAGAACAGATATCTTCATTTTAAATTAATTTGCCTGTATTTGGCGAATGATAAATTCTGTCGCTGTTTTCTGCTCCTGGGGTAACAGGGGGCCTCTGTACATGTCCTCTTGTTTGCTTCTAGTATTTTTCAAAAATCTGAAAAATAAAACTAAAAATATATACAATTTTAGAAAAACTATTTGATCTGTCTAAAACTCTAATTAACAAATCACTTTCTAAAGTAAATATAAAAGTCAATGAAGGGACCGACAATTTTTGCACTTCTGGAACCTCCACAGCTGTTGGGCAGGGATTATCCTTTAACGACGAAAAGTCATTCAATAGGAAAGTGAGACCATCCCACCACAGTTTGCTATCTCAAAGAGTTTCAGGATCGACACCTCTAGAAATTATGTCAGCTAGGGTTTTCTTCTGAAGTTGCATGGTGCCATTGATGAGTCGAAGACAGTTCCTGAATAACTGCGACGCGATTCGCTACAAATGTTTTCAAAGTATGTGATTCGTGTTGAATCCACGCAAGTACTATTGTCGAATCAGTCAACAAATGAACGCTATTCACAGATATTTTTAACGATGATAGCACTCGGTTCACTAATTTTACTAGCTATACTGCTGCACAAAGTTCTAGTCTTGGAATTGTTGTACGCTTCAGAGGCGAGACTCTTGATTTGCTGCAGAGTAACTTCACTGAGACTTCCGATGATGTGCCAGTGGCTTTGACATAAACTACCGCTCCGTAGGCCTTTTCAGAGGCATCCGAAAATCCGTGTATTTCTAGCTGACAAATACTATCATTCAAAATATAGCGATCGACATCAATAGTTTCAACTACTTGGAGAGTTTTCATAAAATTTTTCCATTCTTGAGCATCTTTAGCTGAGAGTGGCTCGTCCCAGTCAATCTTTAAAAGCCATAATTTTTGAATAAATATCTTTGCCCGAACTATAATTGGTCCTAAAAGTCCTAAAGGGTCGAATAATCTAGAAATATGAGATAATATTGATCTCTTAGTGCACTTTGATAAATATATTGATGGAGAAACAAAAAATTTAAATTTATCAATTTTTGGATTCCAAATGAGACCTAGCGTCTTTACTGTTTCTCTTGATTGATCAAAATGATATTCTTGATCTTCGAACGGCACTGATTTTAACAGTTCTCTTTCGTTAGAGGACCATTTACAAAGTTTCATTCCACCAGCTTGTAACATTTGTATCAACTGGTTTTGTAACTCCTTAGCACTATTTAAATCATTGGTACCTGTCACTAAGTCATCCACGAAAAAATCAGAAAGAGTCACAGCTGAAGCAAGAGGAAAATTATCTTTCTCTTCTACTGCAAGTTGTCTCAAAGCTCTTACTGCTAGAAATGGAGCCGATGCTGTGCTGTATGTCACAGTTTTATGTCTATATTCTTGAAAAGACTCTTCAGGAGAATTACGCCAAACTATTCTTTGTAAATCTGAATCATTATTCGTAACTAAAATTTGTCTATACATTTTAGAAATATCAGCTGTCAGAGCATATTTATGTAATCTAAATCTTGCTGTTATGTCGAAAATATCATCCTGCAACTTTGGGCCTACCATTAGTGTTTGATTTAGAGAAATGCCTGTTGATGTCTTAGCCAAGGCATCAAACACTGCCCTCAATGCAGTTGTCGAACTATCCTTCAAAACAAAATGATGCGGAAGGTAATTTGTTTTACCCAACACTTCACTTCTCTCGTAATGTGGAACAAGCTCCATGTGACCTAATTTTAAATAAGCGTCCATGAATTCTTTATACATGGTTTTACAATTGGGCAAGCGTTCTAATCGTTTTACTGTACTTAGAAAACGCTTAATACCCATATCCTTTGAATATCTCAAAGATTTAGTACACTCTTTGAAAGGTAATTTTACACAAAATCTACCCGATACTCTAGTATATTGTTTTACAAAATGATCTTCACATTGAATTTCTTCCGGTGTTAAAGAACTAACTGAATTCACTTCTTCCAGTTCCCAAAATTTTTTAAAGTTTTCTTCAATATATTCTGAAGGCTTCAATAATCCACAGAATTGCGTGTTTACAGAACTAACTACTGTTCCACTTGCTACATAACCTAATACAGTTTCTTGCAATAAAATACCGTGCGAAGGTAAACGAAACTGTCCTGACCTTAAAATTTCAAAAAAATACTCTGCTCCGATAAAGCAAGTCAATTTTGGCTGGATTTGTGAATCCTTCATGTGCTAGTTCAATATGCGACGGTAAATTCAAGTCATTTATGTTTACTGGGATATTCGTAGTAATGTCTATAATATTAGGTACAATTAAACATTTCATACTGGCAGAAAAATCCCTGTTCTTATTTGCAATTTCTAAAACTACACTTTTATTTACAGTGACCGATGTATTATTTAACGTTGATGCGGGAGCATATATTCTTTCAGCTCTTAAACCGAATTTTTGCAAAAATCTATACGATAAAAATTGAGCACTTGATACATTATCCAAAAGGCAAATGGCAGGAATAAATTCCCCTGACATATTTTTCACATAAACCCGTGCTGTTTGAAGAAGAATGTTTTTTCCTTCGAGAGATTAAACAGCTTGAAACTGCTTAAGCTTCGAATGCAAAATTATGTTGTTGTTTCTAATTTTCATTTTGGATAAATAAATTTGATGACTCAATTTGCGTGTCAATTGGCGCCGCCGACAGGGTGTCTACTTTTTCTCTATGAAGTAGTGTGTTGTGCTTAGCTTTGCATACGTTGGACACGTACTTCGAATTGCAATTTACAGATTTATGTTGCGCACTGAAGCAATTAATACACAAATTATGTTTTTTTACAAAGTCAAATCTTTGCAACGAATTTAGTTTTAAAAATGTAGAACACTTAAATATGTAATGATTAAGAGATTTACAGCAAGCACATACTTTATTGTATGATTTCACTATAAGTGATTTTGGTTTTTGGTATTTATCAAAAACTTTCAATTTTGAAGAGACAGTACGTGATAAATTATCCAGTATTTGGCATCTTTTTTCCAAAAATACAATTAATTCATCCAACTTCGGAACTTTCGTGGAAGATATATTTAGCTCGTATTGCTTTCTTGATTCTTTATCCAGTTTAGCCAAAATTATATTTAATAACACAACATCAGATAATTTATTTCTTTTAAGTTCCATTGTATTTAGTGCTCTTAAATTTTTGTTAACTATATCTATCAAACTTCGCAATTCCTTAGAAGACTCATAAGTTATTTTATCAAATTATAGTATTTGCTTAATATATACATCAAGTAACACTCGTTTGTTTGAATATCTTTCTTCTAAAGCTGCGAAAAGCGTTTTAAATGTAGCATTAACAGTTTGTAAATTCTTGGCTTCGCTGACTAAAGCCGAATGTAAATACTGCAATTTTTGAGTTTCATCTAAATGTGAATTATCGGTAATAATATTATCAAATTGCAGCTTAAAACAACTATATTCTTATATTTTTCCCAAAAATTTAGGAATTACAATTTCGGGAAGTCGAATATTAACACTATTATTTACATCTTTATGAGCATTTGAAATAAATGAACTATTTTGACAGGTAATCAAACTATTAATTTTTACCTGTAATGCTTCGATGCGAAATTCTAAATCCAAAAATTCTTCTTCAATATCCGATATACCTTCTTCAGCATCTACTTTCTCGAAAACCTGTATTCGAATGTAATCCAAACTTGATTGATACTTCAATAAATTTTCTAATTTTATTTTTAACTCAGCAGCTAAAATATCCGATGGGCCTTTTACCTCCTTGTAAGGTATACACAAGATTCGATTCACAAGAATCGAACTTTTGAGTGAATTAAAGAAGCTGCTTTAGATATGCTAATTTCGGCATACGCGCTTAGTATAAATACCACGCAGCGTCATTAATGAAAAGGGGAGGTTGTTAAGGTTGAAAAGGTGTTATCCTGCGCTAGTGCTTAGCGGGCCAGAAGTTTACATGGCAGTACTGCTGGTTTGACTTACTGTTCGTGAGTATAGAAAATATATTGTTCTTGAAAGCTGTATTTATATTCCGTACAAGTGTACGTATGCTTATTGCTGTAAAAGCCAATTATATGTGCAACGAATTCAATAAACATTGTTTCATGTATAAACTGCGTTTGTATAAAATTCAAATAGAGTGCCACTTCAATTTATATACACCCAAGTCTGGGAAGAAGTGAGTATAGAAACTCTATACTGGCGCCCGAAAATATATATACCCTGGTAGTTAGCGTTAAATTTGTAACGAACAACATAATTGAAAT
The DNA here is from genome assembly GCA_907164885.2 of Dolomedes plantarius. Lineage (NCBI taxonomy): Eukaryota > Metazoa > Arthropoda > Arachnida > Araneae > Dolomedidae > Dolomedes > Dolomedes plantarius. Next base: position 63,762,257 of record OU015497.1, read on the forward strand.
TAAAAACTGTGTACTGTGTACTTATATTGATAAAATTGTTGCAAGTACTTATAAACTATTTAAAAAATGAGTGTTGTAGAACAAAATCCTGCTGGAAATTTTCCTCGGGTAATTATGGTTCAGCATTTTGCGCCATTCGAAGCCACCTTCAATGGCGGCCCCTCAAGCCAATTCCTAAAGAAAATTGAGCATTACTTTCAGCAACAATGCACCCCAGAGGGGGATAAACTTAAAATTGCTCTCGCCGCTTTAAGAGGTAGTGCATTTCAGTGGTACACATGCATGCAAAGCAGTAATCTGATTTTTGACTATTTGTCATTCAAGCAACAGTTTCTTAGTGTTTTTCCAAAGACCTTTAATCAAAGTGAAATTGAAGCGGAAATTTATTCGCTAAGGCAACGTGAAGGTCAGTCTGCATTAGATTTTGCTATGGAAAAGATTTCCAAGTGTGAGGAATATTTAGAAGGGGTGACGGAAGCGATAATCTTAAAAATAGTTATCCAACGTTTGAAGCCAAGTGTTCAAGATTTTTTAGATAATCAAACAATTACAAGCAAGGTTACCCTCCATCAAGCTTTAGCTAAATATGACAATAGACATTTCTTCGCTACCTCTCACCGTCATTCAGGTACGAGAAGTTTTATACAGCCGCGCCAAAATTTTTCGCGAGTTTCAAACCAGCAGCGTAAGCAGTACCGCAGGCAAAATAATAGAAGCGCACGGCGTTATAATGAAATTAGTGCTCTTAAAGTAAATAATATGGAAGCACCTTACTTGCACTGGCAAGTTGATTCACATGATATGGTTCAACCTGTTGAAACTGTGTGGTCAAATGTATTATTTTGTCCGAGTAGTAATCATTATTTTGAGAATAGTGAAAGTCAGGGTATTTTTGTGGCTTATAAAGAAAATGAGTCTAGCTGGAATGATGCGGTAATTCCAGTACATATTTCTGAAAATAGTGCCGATACTAATGCTAGTGGTTTAGAAAATAAATCATCTGACACTTCTATTAATGCTATACCTGATATTTTAGATGATATTCACACATCTGTTAATGAAGGAAATTTAGTAGATGACGAAGTATGCGTTACGGAAGTTAGTGAATATTTATTAGTTGACGACAATAAAAATTCTTTAAACGATAGTAGGAACTCGCTAGGTAATGATGATATTATTTCAAGTTTCCATCCGAATGAGGATGCTGTAGGCCAGGTTGATAATATGGTTTTAAATAAAGTACATGAAAACCAGACTGAGAATCAGGATGAAAAGTTGACACAGAGTTATAATGTAAGTAGTTTAGCTGATGCTTCGGAAGTTATAGACTCAGGTTGTATTAAAACGCACCAGTACGAAAAGCTTAATCTTCCTAAAACTGAAGCAGTGTTAAAGAATTTAAATGATAGCGATTCTGAAGACGGACGTTTTAAAGATACTTTTTCGTCAAAAGAGGATAAAACTAAAGTTAAGGGAGATAAAAAACGTGAAAAAGCGCCTTCAGGTTCCAGCATTAAAACTGCTAATACTGAAGTAATTAAGGCGGTAAACAAGAAGTCGCATAAGCACCAATACCAAAAACAGAGTCAGTTTGTTAAAAAACATGACACAAGTAGAGAGATAAAGCCAGTAACTAAACACGTTGGTGCGGCGTATAAATTTGACAAAATAGAATCTGCATTAAAATTTAATACCGATACAAGCAAAAGTACGAAGAAAGGTAAAGTGTGCACTACAAAAACTCCATCAAAGGATGAATGCGTCGCTGATAAGGTACACAAGGTTATCAAAAGGAAGAATGACAATTTTAAAGTTCCTTTGCATAAGTACGGGAAACGGAAGATTTCTGCCGCCCAGCAAGGTTGGCCTCCTCCGAAGACACTTCCTGTCCATCGTTAAGCCGGAGCAGCGCCTCAGGACCAACGAACTGCTGCACGAAGGATGCCCACACGGTCAACGAACCCCTTTACTAGGACTGCGACCATCAAGAGAGGTTCCACGGATTGGACAGACTGGTGCAAGGAAGTTGCTGCATTCATGAGGAACAAGTCTTGTATCAATTCTCTTATTCTAACTCCCACCCTTTAATAAAACCGAACCAAATTGGTTTGCAGTTCCCCCAGTGTGTATACTGTAAACATTTTGAGGGGAAGTGGTGAGGCACTGAAAAAAAAACGACATACTGTTGTTTCATAAATTTTTGAAGGGGACATGTAGTGACTAGAAAAAAAAATACATACTGCATAATATACCAATTAACCACTAATGTACTAACTTCACAAAACATGACACATGTACATTATAAATTGGGGGAGACCAGATACAGTCAAGAAATGTCATGCTGTGCAATTGTGTTGTCACTTTTAATTAAAATAGATATTTTAGGGCGCAGTTGGCAGCCCAGTATCCGCAACTCTGCAAATCCACTGTTTGATGGTGTCACCTGGACCCTTCGGGGTTAGTTTTGTAAAATGGTAGTGGCGTTTTTCCCCCACACAACGTGTGGAAGGTGTTTTGGCTTTGCCACCCATTATGTAAAAAGTCAGACCAGCACGCGTTTTCAATTAGTTAACTGAAGCATTTCAGACCTCAGTTACCTAATTTTTTTTTTCGAGGGAGGCCAGTGTAAGGTATACACAAGATTCGATTCACAAGAATCGAACTTTTGAGTGAATTAAAGAAGCTGCTTTAGATATGCTAATTTCGGCATACGCGCTTAGTATAAATACCACGCAGCGTCATTAATGAAAAGGGGAGGTTGTTAAGGTTGAAAAGGTGTTATCCTGCGCTAGTGCTTAGCGGGCCAGAAGTTTACATGGCAGTACTGCTGGTTTGACTTACTGTTCGTGAGTATAGAAAATATATTGTTCTTGAAAGCTTTATTTATATTCCGTACAAGTGTACGTATGCTTATTGCTGTAAAAGCCAATTATATGTGCAACGAATTCAATAAACATTGTTTCATGTATAAACTGCGTTTGTATAAAATTCAAATAGAGTGCCACTTCAAATTATATACACCCAAGTCTGGGAAGAAGTGAGTATAGAAACTCTATATCCTTTTCTTTTAAGTATGTCTCTATTTTAGTAATAGGAGCCTTCAATGTCGATTTTTGTCGATTTAGCGGAATGACTGCCATTTTTTTTTCTCCGGCTACGTGGACCAACTGTATGAACCAAATGTCATGCGTTGCACTGATAACAATTTTATTTACTTAAACGAATTATCTACAATACTAATGTATGAACAAAATCAATACATGAAACATCGACCATACGATGTGCGAGCGTAACAAACTTTTTATAAATGAAGCAAGCGATTTTAAACAAATTCTAATATCTTTTAGTTTACGATGCCAACATCAGAATTAAAAACTATGATACCTATATTTGTATTATTTCAAGGGCGCGTTTGGCGATTGAGAACATAGCCATTGGCGTCAACACTGTTTATAAAATTTTATTTATAAATTTTTAATAAAGACCCTTTTTCGTCACAAAGACTCTGAGTTTTCAATAAATGTTAACGTGAATGAAACAATGAAATGAGAAAAAAATTACTTTTGAATTTAAGTTAAAGTCAATAGCTTTTATCAAAATTTAAATTTTATTTATTCCTTTAGTACTATAAAGAACAATGTTTTTATAATCTACATGTGTAGATGTTTATAGATTGGCATTCAAAATCTTTCAGTTCTTTATTACAGACGTGTTAAAAAACTGATTTTTCAGTCTCGAAGTTCAAATAGAAGTTTTATTTAACAGATTCGTAAATAAAATAAATTTGGTACATCAAAGGTATGTACAAGTGAAATAATAATAAACGTTGCACAAATTGCTCTAATTTCTACAGGTAGACCTGATATAATTTATTATAAGTAACTATTTAAAGCTAAAGCAATTCTACTGTATATACAAATGAACTGGCGAATTTTCGGCATTTAGTGAGTTTGAGTCAAGTTAATGAAGGGAGAAAAAAATATATTCCCATCTGTGAAGTTAAAATCGATGTATTTTTTTATTAAAATAAATCTGGCATCATAAAAAAAATGAGCAATGAAAATAATTGAAAATTTTGGACTGAACATTTTGTTTTGTAACATTTGATTCTGAATACTTTTTTCTTTAATCATATTAATCATAAGAAAATGAAATTAGTTCACTTTATAAATGTATGTATGTACATATACCATGGAACTTCTCTAGCCGACCATTCTTTTTAGACGACTACCCCTCTAAACTGTCATATTTTGTTTGTAACCGATTAAAGACACCATACAGTCAATGTTATGCAAGAAACCTCTTATCTACTGCCACCCCTAAAAACGGCCACCTCTTTACGGAACCATCCTTGACAGTCATAGAAAAGTTTCAATGTATATACAGTATACATACATACATATAAATATATATATATATATATATATATATATATATATACCGAATGACCATAATTAGAACACGCCTACTTCGACCTCTCTGTATATTATACTACTTAGTGTAGAAGCTACAAATTTTGTACGCATACTATTCAAGACTTAAGAAAACGGATTACGAAAAAAAATTCCAGAAACTCAGATATGTGGCGCTGTACAACAGAAAGTATTGAAAAAAGACAATAATAATAATTTAAAAAGCAAATATTTAAAATGAAAATTTTGGCAGATTATTCGGAGCGACGAGACCCATTTCCACCTCAGTGGAACAGTAGAACACTCTTAACTGTCACATTTGGGAAACGGAAAATCCCCGTACCTTCCAAGAGATTCTACTCCACTCACCGAAAGTTACAGTTTGTGTGGATTCATAGCCACATTCTTTTTTGGACCTTTAATTTTCGAAGAGGCTACTCGCAATGATACTGCGACATGCACCGTGACGGCCAACAGGTACAAAAGGATGCTTGAAACTTTCATTGTACCCCATTTGCAACAGCGGCAATGTCTTGACTCAATTACTTTTATGTAAAATGGAGCCCCTCCACATACTGGACTCTGTGTACAGCAGTTTATTCGGCAATGTTTCACTATTGACAGAATAATCAATCGTGCGTTTCCCAAAACCTTGCCTTCTTGTTCTCCAAATCTTAATCCATGTGATTTTTTGGCTATGGGGACACTTAAAAATCATGTTTATCGAGAACATTGCAGACTTACAGGAACGTATCACTGTTTGTGTGAGAAGCATATCAGAAGCATATCAGTCGACCAGGTACGATCAGCCATTGAACAAGATTTTCATAGACTGCAGTTTTTACATCTTCAAGAAGGGAACTATATTGAGCGGCATTCCCTCCGGCAGTAAGGTTCATGACAGATAAATGTTTGATACCTGAAAATTAAATATGTTTAAAATGTGTTTGTGTCTTTTCAGTCATATCTAGTTGTAGAGCGCCATCTATCTGAGTTTCTCGAAATATATATATATATTTTTATACATTTGTCCGTTTCCCCATGTCTTGAATAGTTTGTATACAATATTTGAAGCTTATACACTGAGAAGTTCAATTTATAGTAATGTCGGAGTAGGGGTGTGTTAATTATGGTCACGCGGTATATATATATATATATATATATATATATATATATATATATATATGTATATATATATATATATATATATATATATATATATATATATATATATATATATAGTTCAGTTTGTGATTAAGATTTATCCTTATAGATTTTTCAGGACTGTGAATGGAAGATTTTGTGTTACCGAATAATAGTTCCCAAATTCTTGTAAAAAGTTAACTTCCTCTCGTATTAATTAGTATGTTTAATAAAGAGATAATTGGTATTACGAAATATTTAATTAAATTGAAATTTTTAACTAACCGCAACAAATTACTTTTAGTCTTTCATTATTTTAAATAGTTTAAATCTCTGTCAATTTAATTAATTAATGCTAAATTAATTAATATTGAAAAATTTAATAAAAATTTTGATTTACTTTTCTCGATTGTTGCACTTTTGTCTTTCGCATCTTTAAGCGTTATACTCAAATTTGAATAATTATATCCCATTTGTAACTATTGGAACCCTTCAGCTCCTAAAAATTAGTTACAATGGGATTTTCGAAGCACCTCTGATGTATTGCTTGCAATTATGTTTCTTTACTTTATGAGTCTTTACAGAATTCTCGAACTGTAATTTCACCTTGTGGTTTGCATGACGTATTACGGGCAAGATGTTTGTCTTTCCCGAGTTATTTTTTCACTTAATTTTTAAAATAAATTGTCCATTACCATGGATATATATTTGTCCATTACCATGGGTATATATTTGTCCATTACCATGGGTATATATTTGTCCATTACCATGGGTACCTATCTTAAACATCATGCCTAAATCTTGAAACATTTTATTGGATACCTCGGCTAGTGATATCAGTCCTCTATGTATTCAGACATATAGTTAAATTTTATTTACTTTCCTTCGTTTGAATTTTTTCGTCTTGTATTAAGTATCAGTTTCATCTTATAAGGAAATCATTTATAAAATAATTTTGTCATAAGGATCTCCTTTAGAGATTCTTGCGATGATTTTATGTTTCCTTTTATAGCAATTTTTTTAAACTGCCCAGTGCTATTGTATATATCTGTGTTAGCTGTGAAAAGGGTGTTAAGTCCAAAATGAGCTAAAATGAGTAATCAAACGATGCATGTGTGAAAAACCAAGGGCTACTGAAAGGGTACAGAAAGCTAAGTACAATTCCCCTCCTAAATATTTTTATTCACCGGAGAAAATTTGGGATATTTGAAACGAAACACAAACATGTTAGTGTTAAAGGAGTTATGTCTTAATGAAGGACTTAACAGTCATTTCTCAACAAAAATGAAATTAGAAGAATTTACACTTCTTTCTTCTATGGTACCATTGGAAAAAAGAAATCGTAATTCCAGTGGTACCATAGTGACCTCCTTAATTCATTCTAGTATTATTTTTATATTTTCTTAAATCCAGTTGTAATAAAGATTCTTTTAAATGCAATACTCAGCTCAAATTTAATTACTACCACTTGAGTTACCTGTATAATATTATTTCCTAATGAATCGCCAAAAATGTGATCTTTATATTTTCCCAAAACACGTCTATGAGAGATTAAATCCATACAATTATCTTTTATAATACATACCATCAAGTCATAAAACTATATTTTCTTAATACAAGAAACTATACTTAATTTAAATTTAACTACTGCTTAAGAAATCTGTATTATTCTCTTTCCTAAGTCATATTTAGATGTAAGCTTTAGAGTTTTAATAAATCACCTCTATGACAGATAAATTCGTGACTTCTAAAGTCTTCCATACCGCATACCATCAAGAAATAAAACTATAACATTACGCATTTTAAATATAACAAACTACAGGCTTAAGTAAACTGTATTTTTTTTAATGAATCTCCAGACGTCATCTTTGAAATTTTCATGAAACATCTCTATCAGACATAACTACCTTACAATTGTCTTTCATATTGCATAGAATCAGTCATTAAGCTATATTTTCATAATACAAAAGGCAATAACTCATTTAAATTTAGTTAAATACAACTTGAGTAACATGCATTATTTTCTTTCAAACGCATCTGCAAATGACAGCTCTAAAAGTTTTCATAAAACACATCTGAGAGATAATTTACAATTGTCTTTCATACTACATACCATTAGGTAATAAAAATATATTAACTTAATACAAAAACAGTACTCAACTCAAATTTAAATAAATACCATGTGAATAGCCTGTATTATTTTCTTTTCTAATTTACCTTCAAAAGTCATCTGTAAGAATTTGAATAAAACACATCTGGTAGAGATAATTTTCTTACAGTTGTATTTCACATTGCCTACCACCAAGTCATAAAACTATATTATCTTAATACAAAAACAATGCTCAACTTAAATTTAAGTCACCACCGCTTGAATAACCTATATTATTATATTGTCTAATTTATCTCCAAATGTCAGCTCAAAAATTTTCATAAAACACTTCTGTGAGAGACACATTTATTACAACTGTCTTTCATTCTGCATATAATCAAGTCATAAAACTATATTATCTTAATACAGAAAGCAATACTCAACTTAAATTTAAATAACTACCGCTTGAATAACCTGTATTATCTTCTTTTCTATTTCACCTCCAAATATCAGCTGTTAGAATTTGAATAAGACACTTCTGTAAGAGATAATTTTCTTACGGTTGTCTTTCACACTGCATACCACCAAGTCATAAAACTATATTATCTTAATACAAAAACAATACTCAATTTAAATAACTACCGCTTGAATAAACTGTATAATTTTCTTTTTCCAATGCATCTCCAAATGTCACCTCAAAAAAATTCTTAAACACCTCTGTGAGAGACACATTTATTACAGTTGTCTATACTATATTACAAGTCCTAAAACTATATTATTTTAACACCAAAGACAATACTCAACCTAAGTTTAAATAACTACCACTTAATTAACTTATATTATTGTATTTTCTATTGTACCTCCAAATATCACCTCAAAAAGTTTTCATAAAACACCTCTGTGAGAGACGCATTTATTACAAATGTATCTCCTTCTGCATACCATCAAGTCATAAAACAATATTATTTTAATACAAAAAACAATACTCAACTTAAATTTAAATAACTATCGCTTAAATAACTTGCATTATTTTCTTTTTCTAATGCTCCCCCAAATGCCAGCTCTAAGAATTTTCATAAAACTAAGACGTGACAAATTTCTTACAATTGTCTTTTATACTAGATACCATCAAGTCATAAAACTATATTTTCTTAATACAAGAAAGAAAAATGTGTGAATGAATTCCTTATGTACATTTTCATTATTTATCTGTAACGTGAAAAAAAACGGCAATACCAACCGCTAAAACAAACAATTCGCAGCTGAAATATTTTCTTCATAGGTAAAAGAATAATCATTTTATGGGGAATATGAGCATCCTTAGCCTCTATATCTACTCTAGCAAAAGCATCAAAGCCACATTTTTATCATGCCACAAAAGTACACAAATATCTTGTGCCTAAGCTTATTACGTTAGCAACAAGAAATATTCAACAAACCGAGATCTCCAGAGTATTCTTCTTTCATGTTTGATTACTTTTCCAATCTTCTTCCGTCCTAACGTATTCTGATGTTTTCTTACGAATTCTTTCGCGGAATAAAAAAAGTATTTATAGTGTTTACAGCACTATATATGCAATTAACTACCAGCATATTCTGACCTTTATATAACTATGCGCTTGAGTGTGTTTGTGTTACTGTGTGTAATTTTATTATAGTTAGTAATACATGCATTAGAAAATACTACACCATATATTTTGGTATATTTTTAAATTCAGTTTGGTCGCTCTTAAACTGTTAACGTTTATTACCTTTATTTGACAATTAGTTTTTTTAACTTTAATCTTAACTAATTTTTAAATGCTAAATGTTTAACAGTTTCTATTCGTTACCAAGTTTAGTAAACATTCATGGCACCTGATGTTGTTTTTAATCACTTCTTTCTTTTGTTTCTTTGAAATATTTGTTACTTTTGAATTAAAAGTCAACATCTTCTGATATATATATATATATATATATATATATATATATATATATATATATATATATATATATATATATATATATATATATATATATATATATATATATATATATATATATATATATATATATATAATTGTGTCAACGCAGAAGCGGGCTACTTTTTTGCTCCTGTTGGAAAGGGCAGAACTGAATTCGACGGAGAGATCTGTGCAATATGTGTATTACTTACGTAACTGCAACGCCATCTGGACCGCTTCTCCAAAGTTGTCATCTTTATTGACTCTAAAGCTGCTTTATTTGCAATTGATATTTATATTACACCTCACTTTACTGACATCCTTGAGTGTAGGAAGCTGCTATGGTGCTTAAGAAACCACCATAAAGATGTAGTTTTACAATGGATCCCGGGCCACAGCGGAGAGTTTGGCAACATGCCTGCTGATCTCCTAGCCAAGAGAGATACATCGCTTTTTGTAGATTTACAATGCTCATATTTCTTTTAGTATCATCAAACGCCTTATACATAAATCAGTCAATGGAACCACACGAGAGCAACTCTTTGAAAACAACTATCAAAAGGCCTGGTGGTTTAGAATCAAAGACATCCCTGAGTGGCCAAGGCGCAGAGCTGTTGTTGAATTTCGCCTGGCCACGACTGTTTATCAAAATATCTATATCACCTCAAAATCGTCGTTAATCATTTCTGCGGGCTCTACGATCTTCGGGAGATGATGGATGAGGCTCACCTACTTCGGTGTCCTGCTCTTCGATAGATTTCCTTTTCCGATTCATTGTTGGAAAGCAAGGGACTTACTAATTTCGTAGACTATTACTGTACCCGACTTTGTTATTGCTCATTCTTTTTAACGTAGGATTACCTTCCTCAATAACGGTCCTCCGAGATAAAAATATCCGTCCTGCGTCGCGAGTTTTAATTTTGACAGTGAGCCAAAAGTTGCTGTTTCCAGTAGCAGGAAACAGTTAAACAGAAAAGTACCAAAATGCGTCAAAAAAGATGAGGTAAGCAACGATAAGTAATCCTACGCTAATAACCCGCGGTAGATTCGTTAGAAGAGACTACCTGAAATATTTTTTTCTTCTCCTTTTTCTACGCTTTTTGGATCAGTTGTCTTTAAACTGGCTATTTTATGAATGCATTTGGTCTGAATTTAAAATGTTAATATTTATTATTTCTTTTTGACTATTTAATTCTTACTCTTAACCTTAACTAACTATTAAATATTAAAATTTAGCAGTTTCTTTTCGGTTCAAAAATCGGTGGTTAGTTTCTCACTTTCTGTTAACTTTTAATGTTTGTTTTCCTTTTCTTTGAAATGTTCCTTACTTTTGCAATATAAATGAATATCAGGTGCTAAAAATAGTAGTTGCTTGCACTCTATATATACAATCAACTACCATTATGTTTTTAACTTTATATAAATATGCGTCTGTGTTACCGAGCGTAAATAGTTTGTAATACATTCGGTATATAATACTACGCTATACACTTTAGGTCTAGTTTTAAAATGCAGTTGTTCTGCAAGGAAGTTTATTACCAGTTTTTAACAATTACAATCATTGATTTTATTTTTAACTACTTTTTAAATATTAACTTTTTAAAAGTTTTATTTTTGGTTCCAAATTCTGTTGGCATTTTTATCACCTGTTGCTCATTTTTATTATTATTTTCCTTTTTTTGAAATGTTTCTTACTTTTGAGTTAAAAATTAACACCATTTGCTGAAAAAGTATTTGCTTATATAGATTTTCCTACGCTATATATGCAATTAACTAGAAGCATTTTCTTACCTTCCTATAACTGTACACCGGTATGTATCTGTAAGTGTAATTGTTACTATGTGTAATTGCATTGCAGTTTGTAATATGTTCAATAGAAAATGCTACACTATATATTTTAATCTATTTTTATATTGCATTTTTTAAGTATTTGAAATGTTGACGTTTATTACCTTTTTTGACAGTATCATTCTTTAATTTTAATCTTAGCTGATTATGAAATATAAAATTTTTAGCAGCTTTTTTGGGGGGGTTCCAAACTGAGTAGTCATTTATAGCACCTGATGTTAATTTTTATTTCGTTATTATTTTCTTAAATGCTCCTTTCTTTTAAATTTAAAATTAATATCAGGTGTTAAAAAAAGTAACTGTGTATACAGTAAGTCTTCGACTTACGCGGTTAATTCGTTCCAGAACGTTCCGTGTATGCAGTAAGCACGTAAGTCGAAATTCACCAGGTGATGCGGCGTGCATGTCCCACTGATTGAGAGCAAGTAGCCGGCACCTGTACGCCCCAATCCATGATTTCTGTAGGCTTTTCACCATCATCATGTGGACTATGGCAGCAAACATTAATGACTAAATATCGAACTAAAATTCGTTTTTTAATCATTTTCAGTGAAATTCTTTTTATTTAAACATGAAAATGGTACACATATATATTATACAGTACATGAACATATTAAAATATACTAATAGTATTAATACATAAGTATGTAATTTAAAATAAATGATAATCTGTAAACATACATAAGACATTGCAGTATTTGTCCAATGATGTCTGTACGCTCGAAACTTTCTTTTTCTCGTCATAAATTAATTGATAGCATGCTAAAGCATAGTGCAATTTTGAAAGTACTTTATCGAAACGTTCGGAATTAGAATCCTGGGTTTTTAAACCAGAAACCCATCGGTCATTTTAGTCGGCCATTTGGTTTGTCTTAAATTTTTTTGGTTTTGGTAGCTAAACTTCTTGTACTTTTTCGTTTTTATGGGTTTTATTTTGTAAATTGTATCGAAAGCTAACATGAGTTCTTTTTAACTTGAGCACTGCGTTCAAAAGACACACGACCGTTCGCTGTCAATTGACGCCACTACTGGTGCCAAACACACTAGGGATGCGACATCCATGTCGATGTTTTCAAAATATCGATGTTTTGATAAAAACATCGATGTTCTATACATCGATTTATTGAAGCCGATTTTTTTTTTAACATCGATGTTTTGTGCTCGATGTTTTACGTTGTTCGATGGTTTTCTTTTTAATGGAAATGCATCATAATAAAAAAATTAGCCACCTATCATAATTTTCACACTCAGTAAATGTAAACTCAAAAATTCATTTAAATAATTTTGCCGTATACTCTATTGATATGAAACCAATCCTTTTGTCTTATGTTACAGTCATGAACTTCAGAATTTTTTTTTTATTTTTTTATTTTTTACAAAATTATTTAAGCCTCCTGGAAGTAAATCATTCTCCAACTTGTAAATAAATATGATTTGATATTTACAATAATTTTTCACATTCAACCAATTTAAATTAGAAAACATTGCGGATTTTTCTTTCAGTCTTAGGTTCTATCAATTGTCTTTATAGCAATAATTTCTTCCTCCATTTTCTGGTAAAAGTAATAAATTATATAATGGGAATTCTGTGATATGCTCTGACTCTAGAAACCAAGTTTTTTTATTTGTGTCAGCCCAATCAGAGAGTAAAATTAAATCACCCCCCTCCCCTCCCCCACGACCAACCGAAGTAACATTAATGTTAGAGGTTACTAAACCAGTTTTAAAAAAAAATGAATGTTCAAAAAAATCGATGTTTTAATATTGAATATCGATGTTTGAAAACATCGATGTTTTGTAGTCGATGTCGCATCCCTAAAACACACATCCAGGGGTGCCATTCATTCCAACCGGCAACGTAGCAGAACTGTAAACGTGAGAAACGCCTGACGTCTGTGATTTAAAAAAAAAATACAACCGCGTGTCTGCAAATCCACGTAACTCGAGCAGTATACATTCGTATCTATAAGTATACATCTGTATGTATAATTGTTATGGGCGAAATTGAATTATAGTTGGTAATGCATTCATTAGAAAATACTACACTTTATATTTTTTTCCATGCAATTGGTCCTATCAAAAATATTAAAGTTAATTATGTCTTTCCCACAAATAAATCCTTTAATTTTAATTTTGACTATTTTAAAATTTACAATTTCATTTATTTTCTTTTTTTGTTCGAAATTTAGTAGTCACTTTTCTTACCTGATGTTGATTTTCAATTATCCTTTTTCTCGAAATATTCCTCAGATTTGAATATTTCATTTTTAATATTACTTAAACCGACTGACTGAACTTTGCTTTACAGAGTGACTGATGCATATTTTCCATCGCTTCATTTTTCACCATATTTTATCTTCATATCCTCTCACGGCTGCCAGAATAGAATTGTACGTCTCAAGGTCATGGAGATTTCCATTTTTCTCTTTGCTTTATTTTACGTTACTGAAAAAATATTTATTACATTTTTAAGTTTATTTTTTTCCTTTACGGAGTAGTTAATTGCTTCGGGCTGTTTATCTTTAGCACCTCACCTTTTGTTACAATACTTCTTTGAACAATAGCATGGGAAATAGTTAGGACCATGTGCTTATCTTTGAACTTCATTTCAAGCACACGTATTGTGAAGTGCATCATGAATTTTTTTTAAATATTTGACACATTTACATTTTATCATAAAAAAATGATGCTATACCATTCCATTTTTTCAAGAGGATAAATAGTTAAATGGGAAAAACGATGAGAGATAAAAACGAAAGCATGGAAGATTTTAATTATATAAATGCTTATGGCTCGAGTAGCCTAGTGGTAGCTTATTTGTTGAAGGACTAAGGATGTTCAGTTCGAATCCCGACGAGCGCCATCAATCAACTTTGTTTCTAGGTCAGATATGGGCACATTAAATCAGTAGATCGGAATGTCCATCCACGATACCATTGGGTAGGAGATGGTGAAAGCCCTTATGATTTTTCCCCTGGAGATGCTCGATGAAAATTGAGGTGGCAACAAGTTGACACACATTTATGGTGTAACCACTAAGGGAAATTTTGGAGCAAGCATATTTTAATTACATACATGCATAAGAACGAACACACGAACGCGCACACACACACACACACACACATATATATATATATATATATATATATATATATATATATATATATATATATATATATATATATATATATATATATATATATATATATATATATATATATATATATATATATATATATATATATATATATATATATATATATATATATATATATACCGTATTATGGGGTTACTTTGTGACGGATGTTAAGTTTTTTTCCTGTGTCAGCCGATCAGTTTTAAAAGCAGCCCCAAACGAACAATTGCTAAACATTGGTACACCCTTTCCTTACGTAGTAATTTATTCTGTTAACCGGGATCTTTAATTACTATTGAGAAACTAAAATTAAAATGTGTCAAAAAGTTGCCCAGATCAGAAGGGCTAATTTGTGACATCTGTGTTTTCGCCTTGAAAACAAAGAGGAAAAATTACTTGACACAAAGTAGACAGTAAAACGCTTATCAAAGGCTTGATACACAATTATATATATATATATATACCTATTACAAATATTGTATAGGTTATCTATATTGTTGACATCAAAGAGACCTCGGGAGCCCAGTGCAGCCACCAGCTCTCTGAGAAGATGAGAAAATTTGTCTTTCGGCACATTCTTCTCCTTCGGGTAGTTTTTCCAGGTAGTCTATACTTCTTTCTCTCCAATGGTTATTTAGAGGACGGAACAATGCAACATCGAGTGGCTGGATGAGGTGGGTCGACTTTCTGGGTTATTTTGTGACAGTGTCAATGTGTCACAAACTAACCCCGTCAGATTTCGATATTTAGAATATGTTCTCATATCTCTCGAAAATATCACTACACAAAAGTTATATTGCTCCAAACTCAAGCAATATATTGGCAATAAAAATATTTACCTGTAGTAGTTGGTTGTATAAGGTGTTAGCCTTCAGCGCACAAAGTTTCCGAATTTGAGTCAGTAGCTAGACAACAGGTTTGAGCAATAAACTGGCCAGCGAAGACAAATGGGGCGCAAAAGCTTCGGACACTGGCCACTAAATGAATCTGTATGTCGGATAAGCTGTTGCCGCTTTTCTTTGCCTTCCCGGTAAGTCGGGCGCAGAGCAAGATCCGAAATACGAAAAAATTACACAACGTGGCCCCTGCAGTCACAAGTCTTACGGTGTATGTATGTATGTTTGTTTGTTTGATTGTTTGTTTGTTTGTTTAATTTCTGATTTGAATAATGATAAAGAAATAAATTTTTAAAAAAGCTGTCTTAAGGTACAAACGTGTTTGATAATCGGATATCTTTCAGTTTCGCACAGATGTGACTTGAAATTTGGTAAAAGGACTTAATCTGACCATGTTATGCGAATTCGGCTTTTCGTTGAAAGTTCTCGTAAGTGCATTATAAAAGTCCATTTAAAATACTTGTTCCTAAGTGTACATGTTCCTTGCCCTCAATTTACTGTAGACATCATTCACTACACAATTTAATTGGACCTTACACAAACATTGTTAATCGCTTAGTATTTTTGGCTTTCCTAATCCTTAATGTTACAGTTGAGAATAATTTAAACCTATTTCAGCTTAGAAGTCAAAAATCCCCTTTTTAATATTTGCTAATATTTAAGTTAAAGGAACTAAAATAGTATTTTTGTAATATTTAAAATAACATTTTGTATGAAACTGTATTTTCCTTCTTGAGTGAAACTTAATGAATTTTGCGTTTCGTTGCAATATAGGAGTCCAAACACGTTCCTCCAGTGCAATCGGGTTTCTAGTTTCTGACGAAGAACTAATTTCATTCACTATTAATTCATATTTTATCACTCTTTGCTCGAACGTGTCAAGTATAGGGCCTCCATGCTGTTATTTGAGGAATAATTTAGGCTTCAGAATAATGCCATAGGTTCTTTAAGGTAGGCAATAACCAAAACAGAATGTAGCATTCATGGGATTTTTGGAAGGTTAAAGGTAAACATTAGACTTTAATTACTTATTCTGAAGTAAGGAATTATATATCATTTCAATTATGCATTCTTTTACGGTTTGTCTGGCCTCTCCTATTCATGTTGTGGAGGTATAATGCATCAAGACTTGAAGGAAAATATCATATTTAACTTCGAAACAAGGTCAAGCTAAACTCAAAGTTTGTTTATTCAGCTGCTTTAGGTTTTTCTTTATGTGTTTTGTAACATTGGTGTGTTACACGTTGGAATTCAACTACGCAGGGTGTTGTAACACCTGCTTATTGCATTTTCGCAACAATGCTGATTTTTCAAAATTCCTTATGAATATTTATCCTATTTCCAAACAATGTAACAGTGAAAGCGATAATGCTCAGTTACAAGTGAAACAAGTTGGATTGTGCTTCAGTTGATAGTTTTGGATTATTTATTTTCTTTCCCTTTTCAAAACAAACTTGTATTGTTGTTGTTACTGTTTGTTCCAATGCACCCTGGCCGGAATTTATTCCTTACCAGGTCCATATAGGCTAGCAAGCTGAGGGGAGCGGGTCTGATGTATAATGGCACAACAAGGTTCAGAGTCCTATTTAGTCAGGTACCACATCAATTTTGACCGAGCACTCCACACGGGTGGCATCTGAAGGGATCGTATCTTCTTCCACCCTCTCTGACCTCATACAGTGACTTTCCGGTCTTCAGATTTAACGTGCCCATATACGGCTTATTTAACGGAGGTATTTAACAGCGCTTGTCGGGAATCTATCAGAGAATCCTCAGCACCGATAGCCGACACACTACCGCTATGCTACCTCGAACCCACCAAACTTGTTTAATTAGCTGGATTGTTTAGTAAGTGTATTATCACTTATTTTGAGCAATATTTTTCTCATGGGGCAGGTACTTTGTCCTTATAACATTGACCATTTCAAAAAAACTTATTTGCAATTTTATAATGTGAGCACCATACGTGTTAGTGAGAACAGCTGAGTGTAACACTGATCAGTATCCAACATGTTTAGATGGTTTCGTGGTTTTCTCTGTCAGTGTATATGTAAGGTAACATATGGTAGAGGATTTTCCAAGTACGGTGTTCTAAAAACTGGATTACCTCAGGGTGCAGTATCAAGTTGCACCCTCTTCAATATTTACATTAATAATATTGTCCACCAACTTAAAACGATTCCTGGAATTAAATGTCTACTCTACGTTGACGACCTTGTGATTTTTATGAAATCCCCCGGGAGCTACACAAAAAATTAGTCACGGCCTGAATTTGGCTTTGGGGGTCTTGGAGCAATGGTGTGGGGTAAATAATATGAAGATTAACCTAAACAAAACAGTCTCAGTCACTTTCTCATTGACACATCAACCCTTACATATCGATCTTCTGTATGGAGGACATATCATTCTGGTTGCTGACAGTTTCAATTATTTGGGTGTAACCTTTGATCGGAAACTATCCTGGAGAAATCACACTGAAAACACTGTAAATCGTGTCTCTAAATGAATGACACTTTTGAAACGACTGACTGGCTCTAGATGGCGCTGTTCTAGCCATACTTTAAATTTAACTTATAAGCTTTTTATTTTGCCCATTATAGCCTACTGTTGTGAGCCTCTGATTACAGCTTCTGGCTCTGTTACTGATTTACTTGACAGGACCCAGAATCAGGCACTGCGGATCATTACGGGGGCTGTAAAAACAACACCGATCGACGCAATGCTTGTGATAACAGATAACAAACCCTTAAGGAATGTTTTTCAAGAGAGGGCCCTGCTACTATGGGAAAAATTATACTATTACCTGATTGCCTCTCTCTTTTGAGCGTAGACTCTTTGAGCTCAACGGGGCGTTTGAAGTCCCAGCGTGGTTTTGTGCAGGGTGTTATGGAACTGAGAGAGCTGCTTCATATAAATTTTGATCCCGAGCCTTTAGCCCTACCTTTCGATCCAACGATTGACAAAGGTTTCCGGATCTGTACTGAACTCATCCAAGCGGTTTCCAAAAAAGAGCAAGACATTGCGATTTTAAGAGGGCTTGCTCTGGAAACGATAAGCACCCTATACCCTGAACCCGAATGGGTACATATCTATACCGATGGAAGTCTTTTGAGGGACACCGATAACGCAGGGGCAAGGGTCTATTGCCCTTTTTTCTCCTTTTATTTTTCGACTGGAAAATGCACAACTGCTTTCGATGGTGAAGTTGCTGCCATTCGTGTAGCCCTGTCGCAGTTGCACTGTCATCTGAACAGTTTTGTGAGGGCCGTTATTTTCTGTGATTCAAAAGCGGCGATTTTTGCTGTGAATTCAAATACTACTCTTGCCTCCTATAGCATCCTCGAGTGCAAAAAACTCCTACAGAGTCTGTCTGGGCTTTCTAGGGAAATTGTCTTGCAGTGGATCCCGGGACACTGTGGTGTAGCTGGTAATGAGTTAGCAGACCACCTTGCAAAACAGGGAGATTCTATTCTACAGTCATCAAGGAAATCTGTCCCTCTTACCAATGCCAAGCGGATAATCAAGAAAAAGATAAAGGACTTCACTCTAAATCAATACACAGAGAGAAATTCTGGAAAGATCTGGTGGAATAATCTTCAAGATCTTCCTAAGTGGCCAAGACGTAGAGCAGTTGCCAAGTTTCGCCTGGCCACTGGTCATGACTGCCTCCTCAAACACCTACATCGAATGCATGTTGTGTCAGCTCCTTTCTGCACACTCTGTGACCTTCGGGAGGAGATGGATGCGGACAACTTTTGTCGTTGCCCGGCACTGGGGGACACCTCTTTATACGACCGTTACTGGCGTGCAAGGGACTTATTGTGTTCATAGACTTTCCTCACCCCATTTCTTTTTTGTGTTTACTTCTTGTTTGTATTTGTTTATCCTATTTTTTATGGTGTAGTGGTCTTTTGTAACCTTGGCCATTGGAAATAAAAAATAAAAAAAAATAAAAAACATTGATGAGTATTTCACGTTCCCCATCCTTTTTGATGATAAAATAATATTTATTACGAACCTATGGACATTCAGTCATGTGAGCACCAAAAGCCTCAAAACACATAAACAATCTAACCCCACTCTCTCACTCTCTCTCTCTGTATATATACAGTGGAATCTCGATCGATCGTTTCGGATCCATCGTTTTTCCGTATGTGTCATTCATTTTATCCAGTCCCAACGATCATATTGTTTTGTTATGTTTCCGCATTTATCGTTCATTTCAATCGGTCCCTTGGAAAACGATAGATCGAGATTCCACTGTATATATATATATATATATATATATATATATATATATAGTGAAACCCCTATTTAACGTTATTCAAGGGACCATAAAGAAATCCCGTTAAATCGGGGTATGACAAAAAACAAAACACTGAGCTTAAAATGAAGACAAATTTAGGTAACATAACTTATATTTCTCTATTTACAATGGATTAGACATCAGTTTTCTAAATATTCTTTAAATAAATCGGTTATTTTACTTTGCGTCCTTTTTATAGCACAAATCTCACTCTCAACATAAGTTTTGTAAACTCTTTTCTTGGCCTTCACTATTTGAAAGGAACGCTTCCACTCTTTTCAAAGCTTGAATGGCTTCTGTCGCAGAAGAAATTCCTTGTTCCTCATCTTCATCATTATCCGAACTATCCAATCCCGAGTCTCTTAAATCACCTAGAATCGGAATCTCTAGGGTCACAATATTTGGATCGGAATATAGATAATTCTCGAGATCTATATATGATTAAGAACAGAAATCACCCATTTCATTAGAATCTTCATTTTCTCTCTTCTCGTATACAAATTTATCACCTCTGTCCTCTGGAAAACAAGCTTTTGCAAAAGGACTTGAGATACATATTCCCATGCTGAAGAAATCATATGAACAGATTCTAGAACGTTTATCAATTTTTTCTGGCCTCCAAATTCTATACTAAGAAGAGATTTTATTAAATCTTGGTTTCTAAAGTTTACTTTGAACGATCGTATGATCCCCAAATCACAAAATTGAACATTGCTTGTACAATTCGCAGGGAAAAATTCCATTCGCACATTCTGTAATTTTAAATGTACAACATGGGTTGTACACTGATCAACAAACGAAATCTTACGTTTCTGTAAGCGCATTTGTCTGCCCAATTTGCGAAGAATTGACTCCAGCAGACTCGCCACAAATAGACTTACAGGGTAAATTGTGCCTTTTTCTAAAGCAGTCTATCTAACCATTTGAACCTATGAATCCTTAAATTCCCAGTTTAGAAGCAATTTCTTTTCCACAACGGGGCCATTTTTGGGAATGTTTGTTGCACGAACTTTGTTGAATTTTTTTCAGCCATTGAAAAAGGAATTCCCAAACGGTGACAATTTCCCATTTTTTTTAACCAGTTTTTCCATCCTTTCCCATTTTGCCTCATTAAATCTGCTTGATTTAAAGTTGTTTGCAAAGTTGACTATGGAATTCAAATTAAATTAGCAATATGAGAATTACTGCCATTATAATCTTTGACTTTCTTGATGATTTCCGCTTTTCCAGCAAAGAAAATTCACTATCTTTTTGACGCCATATTTTTACCTCTAAAGCTAACGAAAATTCTCTAACAAATGCTATCAGCTCCGTTCTACTGCAGAGAGCAGAGAGGATATAATATTCAATCAGATAGAAATATATTGGCCAGCGGAATCTACTAATCTGCCCCTTGTCTTGTGTTGGTCTTTCTTCATTTTACACAAAGAGAGGAGGGACTTTGAATTTTGCACCAGCAGTTGGTAAGATAGGACAAAGAGAGGGGAGATTTCGAGTATTTCACGTTTAGATAAGATATATTTATTTTTTTATCACAATTTTTGACAATTAAAGGAAAATGTCATTGAGTTTTTCCCGCTGAAAAAAACGTTAAATTCGGGAAATATTTTAAAATCATAAAGTTAAATCTGGGATTTTTGTTAATATTACAAGTATAGGAAATAAATTGGGACTAATAAAAAGTGACGTTATATGTGGGAAATCGTTAAATACGGGTTACGTTAAATCGGGATTTCATTGTATATATATATATAAGTTGCAAATGCATAAAGAGAATAAAATTAACAAAAACAATAAGAGTAATCATTAGTTACCTGCGCTAAGCTGCTGGTAAAAAATGTACTATATAAGTAAATTAAATACTGAATATAAAGGAGTCAGAATGAAATAGCAAGACCGCATGGAAAGCAAGTGCCGATAGTATAACTATAGTACAACAGAACATGAAGGCCTTGTAGCTAATGTCCGGGGGGAGTTGTGATCCCCCTATCTCCGGTTAAAACATGTTTTTAAGCCTAGGCAACACTCCCGGACGTCACAACAATTCCATAAACCCTATTGAAGTTGAAAACATACTTAAAACTAAAATATGAATTGCAAAAGAAAGCCTAACTGCCAAACTTGCTAAAAACCACAATGTATTGCATTACTAAATGTAACAAACACTAAAACTACAAATATAATATAGACATCTCACACTTCCTACACCAGTTTCAGCCAATACTCAATTACCAAAAACTTGGTTAAAATGTCGTTTAGAAATAGACCTGGAAATCCTCTTTCTCTTGCTCTTTTCAAGAATTTGTTTATATTGATGTTCAAATCTTTAACATTAAAATGTAACCTTCTACTTCTAATTAAATAATTTAAAATAATATACCGTTTTATGTTTTTATGTATATTACTATCCCATGACATAAATCGGACAGTCTCAAAGCCATATCCATCACGTTTGTCATACATACGGTAAGTTATTCTGATCATCGATGTTTAAACACAAATCGAGAAAGACCAAAGTACCATTGTTGTCACGTTTAGTCTCCACAAATTCTAAACATTCTTTGTAAAAACTCAAACAAAGTGAAGTAATATTTTCATTGAAAACTATTAGTATGTTATCAACATACCGAAAAAAAAGCAGCTCATTTAAGAGCATTACATTTCTTTCATAGAAGTGCAAATAAATGTCGGCAAGAGCAGAGGAACATCCTCCTCCCATAGGGATACCTTGAACCTGCTTATAAAAATCCGTACCATTATACATAACACTGTCTCATAGAAAACCAAATCTAGTAGAGCCCGAAATTTATTGAATGTGATATACCCCTTTAAGTCGTATTGTTCATACAAATCTGTAATGATTTTATAGAGGTCCTTTAAGTCTATTGAATTATACAAGTCTGTAAAATCATAACTTTTGATATCCTTTATATCTTCCAAGCCCTTCAGTTGTTTTATAACTGTGTAACTATTTTTGATAAAATAACCTCTCTCAGTAACCAGCTTAACTAAAACCCTATTAAGTATTGAAAGAAATCTATCATTTGCTAATTTTAAATAAGTGTTGTAACCAATAGTAACTGTTCTAAATTCCAGGGGATTTTTGTGAAATTTGGGTATCAATACTAAATATGGGAATTTAATTTGTTTAATTTCAATACCTGCCCTACGATACAATGCTTTTATACAATTACTAATAGTACGTTCGGTAATATCCAATATTTTGTACGTTTTTTCGTTCCGATACATAGTTGACAAGTATTCACAATAGAATTTTCTACATATAAATGCGTAATTAGAAGAAAAATTGTCTATATATGTAATTATAAAATCTTTATGCATATTATCTATATAAGTTTTTAAGTTTTTAATTTCCAATTGCCTATAGTCATATTTTGGTGTTTTATATGCACTTAAAAAATCCCTTACAATGTGATGCCTCCATTCATTGAATGTTACTTCAGGTATACTAAATTTATTTACGATGTTGTAAATAAAATTATGCAAGTTTTTTTCAAAAATTTGGTACACATTTTTATTATACCCTAAAAAGTATCCTGTACCTTTATTCGTGATGTTGGTCAAATCAGTGTTTTTAGCTAACAAGATGTTTTCTGTAATAATATGTTTGTGATTATCATTATAACCTATAGATGTACTTGTACAATTACATAAACTCTGTGTTTCAGAGACCAAATTTTGTGATATCCTATTGTAATTAAACAGTATTCTACCTTATATTCAGTATTTAATATACTTATATATATATATATATATATATATATATATATGCGTGATGATATTACTAACTACCTATAATCGGCCACTCTGTACGTCATCAATGGCCTGGTAACCCGTCCTTCTTGTCTTGGCGTAAACGCTTCGCCTTCCCACATACTAACTTCCTCCGCCAATTCTGGCAACCTCTCTGACCTAATTATATTTTGGTGCTCCTTGTGGTAGACGCTGGACTGGCTCGAAGCGAGTAAGATATGTTGCTTTACTGTTTAATAAATTAGTTTGTTCCTGAAGCTGATTTTATTATTTTCCGGCCACGATGTAAGCTACATTTTCCTGAGACGTCCATCCGGACATTTCATATATATATATATATATATATATATATATATATATATATAGTTCCCTGTACAGAGCGCAAATCTCCTTGACTAGGATTCTAACCCGATGCCACACCTAGGAAACACTCGATACAAACCATTTTTGAGCAAAATTAAAGCAAGATATTACATAACGCTGTGTATTTTTTTTGTAAACTATCGCTAATTCTAATGAACTACCTGTCGATGTTCATAGAACTTCTGTCTTCTAAGAGTTATTCATGGCAGCCTACAAGGTCAAAGGACTTTTATCTCTGTCATGTAAAAATGCTCTTTTAGTAAGTGTTGATTCAACATAACCAGCATTTCACTGATATTTATGATGATAATTAGTCTATTCAAAAAACTGAACCCTTTGAAATGACACTAAAAATTGATTTTAATTTAAACTGAACATTTATTTTGTATATTTGGACATTAATTTTTTCAAACATAAATAAGAAGAACACAGTTTCCATTCTGCAACAGGAAACGATATAGGAAAACTAAAGAAGGAAAGAAAACTTAAAACGTGTACTGAATGATGATAAAAAAAAATGTTATTTAAGAACGTAAATATGAGATTTCATTTTATAAGCTTTAATAGCCTTTAGAATGAGGATTTTTTTAAAGTATTGATTATACCATAAATAAATTCTATTCATAATATGCTTATAAATGAAAGAAAGTTTTTCCAGACATAGTTCGAGAAAATATTCATCATTTTATGAAAATTAATTTCTCATTAGAGTTTCCCATATTCAACGGAAATTCGTTCTTTGATAATGAAAGGATGCTGCATTACGGTGCAACGCCGTTTTATACAATTTCCTATCTGAGGAATCTCATTAGATAATTGAAGAAGAAAGAAGTCTGCAACCACCCAGTCTTGTTCAATTTTGTTTGTTTCACTAAAATTTCTTTTTATGAGTGTTTAATAGAGATTTTCCTTTAAGTTATTAAGGAAATAGTTAACGTTAATTATTATAACTGAAGTTTCTATATTTTACAAATGCAGTTATCTTTATCTATGAAATTCTATCATGTACTGCACAAAGATAATGTTAATACTTTTAATACGTAGTATGAGAACTAAAGAATTCTTTAAAAATCCGTGTCTAAAATCTCCGAATATCCTAATGATAGATTTTATTAGATGAAACGCTTGCCGTATCAGCCAATTTTTAATAGACAATTTCTTTTTAAAAGGAACTATTTTCTAACGATATCAGACTATCCAAAGAAATTAATCTAAAAACAAAAAAATAAAGAATATTTTTTCGTTGCGGTAGAGACAAACTAAAATTACTAATTATTTTCCTTTTATATGTTTTTACCTCTACTAGTAGATTATATTTGTAGAATGACTAAAGAAGAATTTTTTTAGTGCAATGCCCATAAAACATAACAGAACTAATGAATTCGATTGCAAGGACCTATATAAATATTGAAAAATGTTGCGTGTAAATACAGTCGAACCTCCATATATCGAAGTAGCAAAATGCTGGAAAAAAATTAGATATATAGAAATTTCGATATATAGAATTGATCTTAATTTTATCATAATTCTCCTAAAACATTAAAAGTAAAGCTAATTTTCGAATACGAAACTCCAATTCTAATTTATACGTGAATCACATTAAATGAAAGTCAATAACTAAAAAATGAATTAATATTAAAGATTTATTGAGTACTACATACCTTTAAAAAACAATCCAGACAGTGGTTACAGTAATCACAGTTACATTCTTTAAATGAAAACTACGAATATCTTCCTGAACAGCCAGTTTTGCGGAAAGTTCATCAAAGAAATGCTCGCATTTATTCAGTCCACTAAAAACTTCATCAGGGACATTTTCCGCGAATTGAAGTCCACGAGGTATTGTTTCAAACGCCAAAAATTGGGAGATTTTATCCTAAAGTGGAATAAAATCTCCCAATATGTCGTGAAAAAAATTTCGATATATAGAAACAGTTTTTCTATGTAATGAACATGGAGATTTGCTAAGAGTTCGATGTATAGAAAATTTCGATATGGGGAAGTTCGATATATGGAGGTTCGACTGTATATATATATATATATGTATATATATATATATATATATATATATATATATATATATATATATATATATATATATATATATATATATATTATATATATATATATATATATATACATACGCCAACATTAACATTCCCAAAAAGACAATCATTAGCACCAATGTATATCGCGAGTCCTTTTTTTTACAAAATCTTCAGTAGAGAAACGGATACTGCTTTCTTAGCTCGGTATACAAGTACAAAATCCCTCGAATGCTATCTGATTTTGAAAGATGTCTGTTGAATTGCCTCCTAGCAATGCGATAAGAGAATTGAGTGAATGCCCTTTATAAATTAAAAATCAAGCTTTTACTGGACTCTATCTACTGACAAATCACCTCTCAGGAGTTATAATAACAGTCACGTGTATTCATGTGTGTTATAGGGTTAAGGAATCGCGATGTGAATAAACGTTTCTCAACGTAAAGATATTTAACGTGTTTCAGGTAAAGAGTTTTAGAGTTTTGCTAATTTACGGCCAAAAAATTTTTTTTTTGCCCTCTATATCTTCCTTATCCTATCGACTGCCATTCAGTATCAAGGAATAATCTGGATTATCAGGAATTATCATAAAAATGAGAGTTCTTACTCTGTTGACACAAAATTTATACCTTGTTTCCAATCAAAATATTAATCTCTGCCATACAAATCTCTCTAGTTTATTATTACAGAAACCGTCTTTGGAATTTAAATAGCAACACTCAAATTTCGTTATTAAAACATCAAATCAGTTAGTAATATTCGACTTATTTCATCAAACCCCATCTATAAATGTTATACGTCATCATTCCGAGAGTGTCCGTAAGAAAGGGACATTATTGTAAAACAATAATTATTTTCTTGTACACTTTATAAAAGGTGCTGTATCTAATGATGTTTAAATGATGTTCACTGAATATGGTCTGGAGCTACAAAGAGTAGAGTTTATACTTTGTGATAAAAAATTAAAGCACCATTTCCAACTTAACACCTTCGTTTTAAAAGATTAATCTCAGCTTTGTTAATATTCTTTTATATGTTGATGCTATGAAATTCCCAAAATATTTTTAATCAATAATTTATGAATATAAAGCCACAGCAGATGTATTTATTCTATCGACATAAGTGATCATACATAGTGGACAACTAACTCAGTTGTAAGATGTTTCAGTGGATAGTCTATTCAGTGACATGTAGCTAATAAACATTTTTACAAACATCCTGTAGAACATTATATCATTTATATTTTATTTTTCATTTAAAATACACATTTTGGATCGTTTATGTTGACCAATTTTAAATTTCCGTCGTATTATTTTCTTCACTAATAATCCTTCAACAACTTTATTTATAAATATATGTACAGTAGATGCTTTTTGTCTTTTAAAGGTTTTAAAGGGGTACAGCTCGGACACAATACTAAATAATACACACACACACACACACACACATATATATATATATATATACAGAGGCTGTTCACACATTTTTTAGACGATGTATATTGTATTCACAAAACTAAATTACATAAAATTCTTGTGTTTAAAATGTTCTATTTGACATCCCATATTCTGAACTATCTTTCGACACCGCAATTTCCAGGATAATAATGCCTTTTGAAGTGTCAGAAGAGGTATTCAATCCCATTCCTCCTGAACAGCTTTCTAGAGTCCTGTAAGGGTTTTGGGACGACGTTTGGATAATGTAGATTTTAAAACTCCGAAAGCACAAAAATCCATAGGTGATACATCGGTAGATTTAGTAGAGATATCAGTGAAGGGTATGGCCTTGATACCAGTTTTTTGTTCCATTTCTTTTAGGAAATTTACAGTGGATTTTGATGTGTGACTACTAGCTTTGTCCTGATGGAGTCTCACAGATTTATGGCACTGGGGGTAAAGCGATGGTATTTCATTCAGAAAAATTGGCGATAAAATATGTTCCTGATAGTATTTGGAGTTAATCTTGACATTTTTTTCCACTCTCTTTATTTTTAACTTGCCATTATAAGAAAAACCAGCAACAATCATGAATCTCTTAGAAAAACTTTCTTTCGATTCTTTGAACCATGTATTTAAATTTTTTTCTCCCCTTTTATGATAATAAATGGCTTTTTTTTGTTGCAATCATTTAAATGCACCCATGATTCATCTAATGTGACAATTGTTTTCCATTTTTCTTTGGATAAGTGTTTCTCATATAGAATTCTGCAGCGTGTCCTGCGTTCAGCGATATGATTTGGAAGAAGACGATGCACATTGCGTTTTTTCGCTTTCTTAAGATTTAAATCAACTTTTATGATTTCGTTTACAGTGGACACCGAGCATTTTAATAATTTTGTAACTGTCCTTTGACTAGGGGGATTTTCTTTTAACATTAAACAACGTACCTTTGCAATAGTCGAAGATGTCCGTTTTTTCCTTGGATACTAGTTTGGAATTTTTGCCCCACTTGAGGCTCCAATTTGACGTTTTTTTCCTTTCTTGTTGACGATATTACCTATCGACGCTTTAGATATCCCAAAACCATGACTGTCACATCGTTTTTGGATAACGGAGTATGCATATTTTTCTTCGTAAAGAGCATAAATGTAGCCTTCAAACCACTGCTTTGTTAAAAACGCCATTTTGAATAAAAACAAAACTTTCAAGCCGCAGATGATAATTTTGACTTTTAAAAACATAGTACAATTGCAATTATTTCTTTTGCAGCAAACGATTTTTTATTACCGCTTACCAAAATCGTCTAAAAAATGTGCGAACAGCCTCTGTATATATATATATATATATATATATATATATATATATATATGAAAAAAATTTAATCCTTTTAAAATATTCCTAACACGCTTTTTCCAAATTCTTTTATCTTATTGCAACAGAATACTGTCCCTTAGCTTTGAATTGCGACCTATATCCAGCCAATATAAATTTATTTTTCTCCTAATGCCACGTGCGTACGGAGAGTCTTATATAAGCATTATATAACGGACATCGCGCGATCATCATCCCATATGATGCGCCAGGGTCATGTGTTTGCTTGTGGCCAATTAAAAGGTCAGTACACCTCTACCTGGGAGCCTGGCGTCCTTTTCGGCGAGCTTTTGAGTGTTTGCCACGGTTTTGTCAAGATGTAAAATTTAACGTTCTGCGTCCCCTTTGTCTTTTATTTTATACTGTGCTGTTCCGACAGTCTCGGGGCAGTGTTGAAATATGATAATCCGTCAATAAATTCAACTGTGACTTTTATGAAGTGTAACTAAAACCCTCGAAGTGATCCAAAATAAAATGATGATTTAATCAACATGTGAATATCTGCGTTAATCACCTGGACTTTCGATTTGTTTCTCAGCTGCGTTCGACCACACGCATTGCCTGAAGCGTTCGACGACTACTTTCCAAGACTACGTTTATCTACCATTCTGAAGCTCCTCGATATTAAAATCATTATATATATATATATATATATATATATATATATATATATATATATATATATATATATATATATATATATATTTATATATATATATATATATATATATATATATATATATATTTATATTTATATATATATATATATATATATATATATATATATATATATATATATATATATATATATATATATATACGTATTATAATATTCAGTTTGTTGGTTGAGGAGTTCTTTGGCGCAAGGTGCAAAATTGGACATAAAGCGCCAAATACAAAACTAGAACAAAAATATAGTATATGTGGAAGTTTGAGGCTCGAACCAACAGTGAAATAGCAGATTTGCAACCAACACTACTCAATAGTGAATCGTGTAACCGTGAAAAAATGCATTTAAAAGGGTGATAAAAATTATGTGCAAACGTGTTAAAAATATGATATAAACAAGGTAATAATATAGAGATGATATGTAAAGGTGATAAAAAATGATGATATATAAAGGTGATAAAACCTGATGCATAAAATTGATAAAAATATACAATGTTATAAATAAGAATATATAAATTTGTAAAAGACAATAAAAGTTTAACAATAAAATCAATGGCTAAAGAACAGACTACGTATAAAACAAAACAAAAAGGCAAACAGGGATGGCTTGAGTGGGGGCTCCTCCAGCAGTTCAGACAGTGTAGGCGAACTGGAGCCAAAAAAAGCTATAATACTGTGATTGCAACATGGGGCAATACGTAAAGAAATGAAATTCGTTTTCCCTCCAATATAATATTCGCAGACCAGTAAAGCAGAGCAGATAATGGTCAGAACATATAGTGCTGAAATGAAGATTTTAGTTTTCTTTATTTCAATGTATCGAGAAATATGACTCAGTTGATGTTTACTAGCACAGCCTGAGTGGATGAAGGTGTGTACTTTTATTTATTCGTTGAACTACATTTACCATTGATTACTACTCGCATCTGCCATGGCATTGTTTCGAAGTAAATGATCTATAATCTATTGTTTATGTGTATCAAAAGTTGTATTAATTTTTTAGTGAGACATTGTATTGAGAACCAGAAAAATATTTCTGAATACAATGAACCATTTCTGATTATTGGAATGCTTTCCAAAGATAATGGAAAACATTGAAGTCCGTAACAATGCCTGATGATTCGTCTGATGGTTGATGATGTCTGATGGTTTCATTGATTCGGAGATCGTTGTTGTAGTTGTCGTTGTTGCTAATGCCCTCTGGTCGGAAGTGTTTCAGACCAGGTACATATAGTCTTTGCCGGCGGAGTGCGGCTCCTGTTTACAATAGCCGTACAAAGATCGGAGTCCGTTTTACCTAAGTCCACCCCAGATTTAACAGAGCACCCCTGGGGCCACTCCTCGGGAGAGTGTATAACCTCCCACCCTCTCTGACCTCATAGAACGACTTTCCGGGCAACGGATTTAACGTGTCCATATCCAGCATAGACACGGAGGTACTTAAAGACGCTTGCGATGATTCAAACCGATCACCCTCGGAGCCGAAAGCCGACATGCTATCACTAGGCTAACTTGGACCCAGGCGATATTTGCTTAGACTATGTTTATCACTTTAGAGTAAAATTCGTCTGCACTCGTCGAATTACATGATTTTTTTCGTTGCTCCAGTATCAAACTTTTATATTTATTACTAATTCCAATATTTTGGGTATAATTGAGTATTATTAATTACCAAGCAGTTTTCTGGTAACAATCAGTATTCATAATACTATCTCGGCAGCTCCAGAGCAATACCTTCGAGCTTTCAACAACATTAAAATTTGCTCCTTATATAAAGATTTCCGGTAAAATAATTGTTATGAAACAGATTAGTGCAGAGTAATCTTCTGACACTAAGCACCCTCAATAATCAGGAAAGTTGATTGGGTGACACGAGTAAGGAATAAATCTTATAAAATTGGTATGTGTCCGATAATTCAATGACTGACTTCAGATACTGGATGAAAATGAATTTTAAGAACAGAAAACAGGTAGCATATTCAAATTAATTGTTCAGGTTTTTGAAGAATTATGATTATTTTTGCCTTTGTGAGTCATGTACGGATTGTTAATATTGAAAATGATGCTTATTGACTTATTTATTTATTTTTTAACACAAAGCAGCAAGTTTCTGTCAGCCTTAAAAACATCTTTTATGAAGTTTTTATGCATAATTTAAGCTACGTAGTTACCTTTATCTAATCAATAGAATTGTATAGACTTAATGTTTCCCAGTACGAATTTTTCTTAGAAAGCAAATGGTCATTATCAATAATTTGGTTTATAATGGACAATTATTTACTAAATAGAGTAAAAAAAAGTAATCTTGAGAAAGACACAGTGTATATGCTTAAACTTTTCCGCACATATTGCCACATTTTTATTACCTTTTAATTAATTCCAAACTTTCACGCTTTGGAACTGAGAATACGGAAATACTCTTATTTAAGGCATGATTTATAAACATGTAATGTTATTGTACAAGGCTTGATTCACACTCTTAGGAAAAAGGGGAAAAAATGAAAAAAAGAAAAAAACGACGTGCAAAGAAGGAGTTATCCGAATGGGACGAAAATCGATAGGTGTGCTGAGGACGTACAGAAAAAACAAATGATTGCAATTTGAAAAACATTGGATGATTTATCCAAGAGCTTCCCAAAGTGAAAAAGTCAATCACGCGTTGGTCCACCTGTAACCCTTAAGTAAGCAGTTATTTGGCTTGACATTGCTTGATAAAGATGGCAAATGTCCTCCTGCGGGGTATCGTGGCAAATTCTGTTCAATTGGCACGTTAGATCGTTAGTATCCCGAGCTGGTTGGAGGGTCCTGCCCATAATGCTCCAAACGTGCCCAATGGGGTTGGGCACGCGATGATCAGACGACCTTGCTGGGCATGGTAGCGTTGGGAAAACACGAAGACAAGCAGTAGAAACTCTCGCCATGTACGGGCGGACATTAAATTGCTGAAATGTAAGCCCAGGGTGGCATGATATGAAGGGCAACACAATGGAGCGTAGAATATCGTCGACGTACCGGTGTACTGTAAGGGTGCCGCGGATGACAACCAAAGGGGTTCTGCTATTAAATGAAATGACACCCCAAACCATCACTTCTGGTTGTTGGCCCGTATGGCGGAAGACAGTCAGGTTGGTATCCCACCGCTGTCCGGGACGTATCCTGACATGTATCCGCTGGTCATCGGGGCTCATTTCGAAGCGGAACTCATCACTGAAGACAATTCTAACCCAGTCAGTGACATTCCATGTTGAATGTGCCTGAGACTACTGCAAAAGGGCTTGTCGGTATACAGAAGTCAATGGTAGTCGGTGCAAGGGATTCCGTGAGCTTATACCCTTTTTTCTCAGCCGCCTATGAGTGGTATTGCGATCACTGAAGCCCTAGTTGCACCTACGATCGATGATAATGATGAATCTGGGGCTGTGAGTGCCTCTTTGACGATTGCTCGGTGTTCATGTTCTGTCGTTTCTCTAAGCCGACTGCTTCCTTCTTGACGCTCTGTTCGGCCATGGTTCACTCTTTCCAACGAACATTGTCTAATAGTGACATCGCTCCTATCCATATAAGAATGGATCAAGACAGCACGTTTGCACCTATCGATATTTTTTGTGGCGCTATCTCTTCTTCCAATATGTAACTAGTTTTTATTATAAATATAAAATAATATTTGCATTCGATCTTTATTCGATAATACACTGAAGTGCCACTGAATTAGGGATACCTACCTAGTAACGAGTTGGGCCTCCTCTGGCTTGATAACGGCTGCCACACGACGAGGCATAGATTCAACAAGTTTCTGGAAACGTTCCACGGGAATGGCTTGCCAAATATTGGCTAAAGCTGTCCATACTTCAGTAAGGTTCTTTGGTGCTGTGTGATGGCCTTTCACGCCTTGTTCCAAAACATCCCAAAGATGATCTATAGGATTTAAGTCTAGGCTTCTAGATGGCCAATTCATGACAGAGAAGTCAGAGGAATGCTCATCCAACCAGCCAGTAGCCAACCGAGACTTGTGAGAGGTACAGTTGTCTTGCTGGAAAACTCCATTACCGCGCGGATAACAGAACAGCATAAACGGATGGAGGTGATCACCCAGCAACTCTACGTACCGAATTGCATTGAGGGAGGTTGGTACACGCACCAAAGATCCCAAACTGTGCCACGAAAAAACACCCCAGACCATGATTCAGCCACCATGCCCTTGTACAGTTCCATCCAGGCATGCAGGATCCATGGCTTCATGAGCCTGGATTCTTTTCTGACGCCATATTCTCAGCCTCCCGTCGGCGTTAAGTAGTCGGAATTGAGACTCATCACTCCATGCTACTCGTTTCCAGTCCTCTACACTCCAGTCTCTGTGCTCTCTCGCCCAGGCAAGACGTGCAGCCCGATGGCGAGTATAGAGCAATGGTACTCTCATAGGTCGACGGCTCCCGAAACCCATACGGTGAAGCGACCGTTGCACAGTCCGTTTACTGACTGCACGACTGGCACCGTCATTAAACTGGGTGATAATTTGAGCTAACGTTTGGCTTCGATGGCTACGTACAATACGCCTGAGCCGTCTCTCACCACACACTGTCAAGGCTAATTGTCTTTTGCAGTTTGCCCGATAGCTAGTTTTTTTCCACCATCCATGTATTCTTGGTATACTCTTGACACTGTCGACCTTGGAAATCCTAGCTGTCTGACGATTTCGGAAATTGAATGTCCATGCGTCGCACACCTACGGTTTGTCCGCGATCGAAGGCGTCTAAATCAGGCAGTTTACCCATACTGGCAATTCCAACAACTAATTCAGAACAACCACAGTACGCGCTATATATGCAGTTACCACAGTGCCCTCACTTGCGCATACATGATGCGCAGCTCTACACAATTTGCATAGGCTTTGCTATCCCTAATACAGTGGCACTTCAGTGTAGATGCTGTAAATATTCCAGCAGTATATGTCTGTATTACAATTGTTCTTGGGGGGAGGGGGGGTGAAATATTTTAATTTTTTCAAGGAGGCTTTGTTATCCATAAATTTGTAAAGCACTGCCTTAAGATAATTTAACAAATTTTTTATTTGGAATGATAATATGAATACAGTTAGTTGTAATTATAATTCTAATCTCTAGCTTTGTGACAAAGATTTCACTCGTCATTTCAGTTTTAAAAGGCATTTGATAGAAAATCTTAATTTGTGTATAATAAAAGAGATTTTTAGGTATGTGCCCACCTTTGGGCACTTTAAAAAAAATGTGAAATTTTTATGAAACACATGTTTTATTTAAAACAGGGAACAAAACTATGGATTAAAAAAATTATTGGAATTGTGATTAACTTTTTTAATTCAGGTACTATTTAGTCTTACTAAAAATTATCGCTTATGCGAAACCTTCTATAAATAAATCTAACCAATTAATTTCACTTTTTTCAACACTATATTAGTAAATCACTTACATGTGTTATGAAGCAAAGGATTAGCAATACTTCTTAAATTTACTAAAATTTACCAAATTTTGTATACACAACATGGTTTTCTGCAAAACAATTTATACATTTTTCAATAAAAATAGCTCTTTAATTAATAAATACATACTTACAACCTATATTTTGCTTCATAACTTACCAATAAATAAGCAGAACCCTGTGAAATAATTTTATTTTAATATCTTAAAAACCTTTTAAGAAATGGGATTTTTATTAAACGTAAAAAATGAAAAATGCAGTTATCCAGAAAACGCAAATTTTGATTTGAAGGTAGCCTCCAACTTTCAGATGCCTTTTCAAATTGCAATGACGAGTGAAATCTTTGTCACAATGTATACATTTAAAATTACTACTAGCATTTTTATCATCTTCCGGTTTGGATGTTTCTTTTGTTAAATTCTCCTAACGAATCTCCTAACAATGATCAGAAAAGCAGAAAATAACAAAGGATTGTAATGAAAGCTAGTTGTATATGTTAGTAAGAGATGTAGCCCCTAACTGTCATAAAAAAGAAATTATGTGCGAACGTACTGTCTTGATCCACTCCTATCCAAATGTCGAGCGATTCGCCGATTAGACCAACCGGCTTCTTTGAGCCCAGCTACATGTCCTCTCTCAAACGCTGACATCTGCGCATATTGTTCGCGCACCTGTATGCCAGGCATAGTTACTGTCTACCTGAGTACACGGAATGAAATTCGCAAAGAATTTTGACCTGAACTAGAAATTTCTCCTCTTTAATATCCTGCAAGTTGCACTCAAGATGCGCAGCAGCAGCGTCACATGTGTCATTCATTGGCTGCCAAACTTTAAAAGTTTGCATTTTCCATTGAAACCTGTATGCGTATCAATTTGTGTGCAATTTGCATTGCCCTTTCTTGGTGCTTTTTTTTTTTTTTTGGTGTGTGTGTGTGTGTAAGGGTGTATAAATGTAAGAAGTTGTTATAAAAGGCATGATTTTCGAAGACGCACTTCAAATATTTAAAATACATAAACATTAGTATTGGTTATATCAAAAAAGAAATAGTGAGGTCTCCTACTAACTCCTAATGGCTCCGTTTTATACTGGCACGACATGTGTTGGAGTCAATTTAGCCGGGTGCCATTGCAGTTTTGATCGAACACCCGCAAGGGCGGCAACTGGAGGAGGGAGGATCGTACCCTCACCCACCCTCTCTGATATCATAGAGGGACTTTTCAGTCTACTGATTTGAAGTGCCCATATCCGGCCTAGACATTCGATCCGAGCACCCTCAGCCCCGAAAGCCGAAGCGCTACCGCTAAGTTACCATGCTTCCCCATTTTTATATTAGTTTCATAGAATGAATTACATGAAGGTATCTATAAAAGTTTTGTTTTCGGGTGGTATATCTTTACAACGTTGGCCTCCTGTAAAAATTTACTTTGCTTTCACTTGGAAAATTGGAAATGCTCTATACTTTAAAGGCAAACCTATTGAAGTCTTTTTTAAAAGAAAAAGAAAATTCTAAACAACCGTAACTCGCAAGGAGAACCTGAAATGCGCGATAAGCCGTATTATTATATTTCCCTCGCTTATATAAAGCAGATGAGTATTTTCTTTTTGAGATCTCTTTCTCAGATTTAATACTTTCTTGCCTCATATAAAATGTAATACATATCAAGGGTAAAATTGAAATATTTATATTTCGTGTTATGAATATCTTTAGAAAGATCGCCGAGTAAAAAAACATCTTTTGGGGCAATGCATTCCCGAATTTGTCAGATCATATTTTCCACACCATACTACAGATAACAGGAGAGTAAAAATATATTTTGCGAAAGGAGAGTTTTCCCTCTGAACGTACTTTGTGTTTAAAATATTTAATGCAATTTTTGACCACATTATTTCGTATATTTTATGCTTTGAATATCTATCTAAATATAGGAAAAATGGGGGGTTGGATATATTTGAGCACTGATAATAGTTGAAGCGTAAAGTATTTTTGAAAATAGTAACATGTTCAGAGTTTTGAGTATATGCAGCATAATTCCAGCAAAGCGAATAATGCATCTTACAAAAATAAGGATATTTTTATCGATTTTGCTTTTACTACTGATTCAAGACGGTAAAAATGTTTTTCTTGTATCTCCGTAAAAATATCTCTATTTGAAGAGCAATATATACTGAAATATATATATATATAACTTGACCAAAATAAGTACGGAAATGGCATAACCTTAAAAGATTATATTTGAGTGTACTATTATGGTGAAGTGTAAAGAATTACTTGTTTCTTAACTAACTTATAGACGACGTTTGCCATTGAACTCGTCAATCATGATATTCGCACATAAGGCGCGAGAACCTTTGACTGATTTCAAAGGGAGCATCGTATGGGTGAACAATCACCACACCGTGGTGACGCCTCAATTTCGCCCGAGTACCCCAGGGGTGACATCTATGAGAATCATACCTTCCCCACCCAGTGACATCAAAGGACTTTCCGGAATATGGATTTAACGTGCCTATATCCAGCCTAGACACAAAGGTATTTAGGAGTAGTTGTCTGGATTCGATCCCAGCTCCCTCAGTACCGAACGCCGACGCACTACCACTAGGCTACCTTTGGTCTACTAACTTATATAGAGAGCAGGTACAATGGTAAGAAGATAAAATGAAAAAGTAATCGCAAAGAAGAGTGTTTAGTACTCTACATAAGCTTACAATGATAAACGAAAAACAAAATACACCGATCCCTCGATTTACGCGGTAGATGCGTTCCACGACAAATCGTATAAATCGAAACCACGTAAAACAAGACACGGCATTCATATTAAACAAAGAGATAGGTGAAAGCCATAGTTATGTTTATAATGACAGTGTAAAAATGAAAAGAGTTTATGAAGTGAAGACAAATCAATTTAAGTAATATACAATGATAAATTATTTATTTACATATATGTATTTTAAAAATTAACGTCTTACCCCTTGTAGAACTGAACTAGGAATGACAGTATGGAAATGAAATAATATCTGCTTTAATGACGCCAATGGTAAACGCAATGAAACGTGACGCAATGCACTTGTGACTTGTGTGCAGATAATTAATGAGTGCTCTCAATGAAAAATCTCAAATAATCAAATAATACATCGCTTTTTTTTAATTTATAAAATTTAGAATCCGTGTAAAATACTACCTAGAGTGAGGCTAAGCATTCTTATTCCCTGATTTTGGCTTCCCTTTATTTGCAGAGGAATTTTTCATGATTGTCGGCTCTTTAAAGCACAGTCTTCATGTCTGCTACTTCGATCTCCAAAGAACGGTTCCTGCACCATTTGGCTCAACACATTCTTCTATAAGAAGATTGTATCGTGCTTATGACATCTTTTTTAATAGAGAATCTAAATATTAAAGATCACTTATGGGGGCCAATCTTGTTTTGTATTTTCGCCATCAAAAAACATTAAAAAAACATTAATAAAAACATGTTGCAGTTTACAAGCCAGCTAACAAAACATCGATTTTTTATTTAAAAAAGGTTTGTGATTTCCCCCCCCCCCAGATTTTATGGAAATCACTCTTTATATTAACAGTAATGGGTACCTTTCTCACTTATTGTTGACTCTTTACCTATATATGTCAGTTTAAAATGCAGTATATATGTTAATTATACACGAATTCATTTGTTTGTGATGCTAGTTATTTGTTGAAATTTTCAAACATTTTTCGACGGTAACAATTTAAACTTACCAATAACAACTCAGGTAAACAATGGAATAAACT
Source organism: Dolomedes plantarius (assembly GCA_907164885.2). NCBI lineage: Eukaryota > Metazoa > Arthropoda > Arachnida > Araneae > Dolomedidae > Dolomedes > Dolomedes plantarius. The sequence continues at coordinate 63,800,912 of OU015497.1, forward strand.
ATAATATACAAAGCTGGGGAAACATGCGAACTTTTAAGTATACAGGAGGAGCTTTCAAATGTTTCATACCTGTCCTTAATGTGTGCACTTCAACAGCTGTAAGCTAACTTCAACCTAACTGAAATTTTGTTTTTCTCAGATTTAATTTCGTTGCTTAAAATAATTTATGGTTTATGAAAGGCAAGTCCTTCCACGAAATGTCTAGACTGCAGAATTAATAGCTTATGCAGCAAGGCACCGATTTAAATTCCTAAATCAAAATATTAAACAAAACTTCGTTATATTTTAAATGATAAATAGGAATTTTGTTATACAGAAAACTACAGGAAATTTCCTTTTTTAAGGGGATGGGGTGGGACTACATTTTTGATATTTCTTTTAATTGGAAGATAATCTGTACAATACTTGTTAAATTATAATAACATTATTTTACCATAATTAAATAATTTCAAATACACTCATCCCTATTCTTTACTAAAATACCACTAAAATTATTTAATATTTTCTGTACGATAAATGAATAACAGGGACCTTCTAGATTCCCAAAAACATTATTCATTTTCTATTAATGAATTCGTATTTTAAAAAATTAGCGCAAAATCATTTTCATGGCTTACAAATTGTGTAACAAAATACTGAAAAAAACAAATGCGTAAACATAAATGAAATTCTTTCAGATCACTATATTATAAACATAGCTGAAAGCACGTACCAGACTTGCCTATGAAGGTACAAAAATTACTTAAATTTCAATTAGTATGTTAATTATTAGCAACCCCTCGAGTTCAAAGATTTTAAAAGGCGATTTTAAATGAAAACTAAATCACATACAGACAAATGAATTATTCATAATTGTGAAGAATCTTTCATTTAAAGATTAAGCAAATGTTTTCCGAATCAAATGAAACTTTAATCTAAGTTTGAACATTTTATCTATAACATATGTTAAGGAATTCCGAATTCCAATTTCTAGTCGCTTAAAAAATAAGAATTATTAATAGCAAAATGATTTCTTCAACAAAATTTACATTAATATTTTAATTAATTAATAACTTTTTCTTTTGGTTCTGTAGAAGGCAAAAAAAATTAACTAACTGAAAGGAACAATGAATGCAAATGTTTAATATTTTATTGAATGGAATTTTAAATAACTTTTAATAAGAATTATCTAGGCAAATCCTGTCTTAACTACCATACGTTTTAAATTTTTTTTTAACTTTTGCTACGTTGTCACATACTGCAAACTAATTTAATAAATGAGGAAGAAAAAAGTCTAAACTTAATTAGATTCTCAATTTATTTTAATAAAAAACAATGTGTTTCACAGTATTAAGAAACTAATTTCGAACAATAGGAGTAAAATTACAGCGAAACAGGTTAAGAAAAATCCCCAACGAAGATAATATAAAAAATCTCTACATAAATGAGATCAGTACACGGAAAACAATGAATTGATTGAAAAAAATGTATTAATTATTTTCAATGATGAACTTCGAGCAAAAAATCCTAAATAATTTATTGTTTTGATTTGAAGTGAATAATATATTAGCTTTCTTTTGATTTCAACAAAAATAATAAAATGGAATAAATTAAATTATAACAAGTAAAGATTTTAAGTTCAGGTCAAAGTAACAGTTTTCATCGAATATGAGATTTACAGATAATCCATTACATACTTGTTTAGATATCTATGCTTCAATTAATTATTGAAATATGTTGTAAAGCTCTCGTACTTTATACCTAATTCACAACAGACTCAGAAATATGCATATATATATATATATATATATGGATGTGGGTGTGTTTGTATTTAGTAATTTAATACAGGAGAGCAGATTTACGTTAGCTGTCCACCTGAGAAACGATTCTCTAGTCTCTGAGATGGCGATCGAATATCGACTAGCTGCTATAATTGTCTTACAATTCAGATTGTCTCAGAAAATTTTCCGGCAGCTTAATGAGTTCACAAAATTTGGAAAGTAGCAGGCAGAATCAAAGGATGGTAATAAGGTCTCACAAACAAAGATCTTGTTACTAATTTTTCGATTTTTTTTATCACAAATCACATTTAAATCGAAAAAAAAGTAAAACTTGCTTTATTATGTTAACTTAAAAAATAACATAATAGACAAAATTCATGCAGTTTTATAACCTCAATGAATACATAAAAACAATATAATGCATTTTTAACCTAATAAATCTTTCTTAACGGAGAAGCGCTAAATCATCATAAGTTTATTCTTATTAGTTGTTGGGAGGTATCATAATTTCAATGTCAAATTTTATTTAAAAATTGTAGGTTGGTGTTGACTGAGTTGTGTTTATTGGCGCAAGGTGCATTGAGAGACAAGCTCATCCACTTCGAAATTGTAGGATATCATATGCATTTCTTCAACGTATAACTGCAATTTGTTATCCTTAAATTTTTACTTCTAGAAAATAGAAAAATTGTCATCATTTACTCAACAACATTACACGAACGTATTCATTTTGAAACAGCTAGTAAAAATTACTAATTTTAAAAGTATGGTTTAATGGAAATAATACCATTATACTCTTTTAAATATTTACTTGGGCCAAAGTATAGCTTTCATCCAGTAAATGGGTTTATCCAAAATTCATTTTACTAGAGTACAAAATTACTCTTGTAATCTGCTTAGACTTAGTATAATGTAAAAAATGACTGTAATTGGCTAAAACATAATAAATCGTCCAATTTAATCCCGTTTTGAAAATTTTAGAAAGGTATTTAACAGACTCTTATTCAGTCAGTTTAAATCTACAGCTTTTCGAGTATTAGTAAGACATTTCGGATTTTAAAGTATACCTCCTAAATATGATCCCACTGTAACTGATCAAAGTTCGTCAGGTATGGTCATACAAAAAGAAATAATAAGCAAACTTCAGCTAGCCCAAATGAAATGCATTGGTTTTAATCTATAATTTACCTATTTCATGTTATACGACAAAATTTGGAAAATCTGTTTCAACGTTGTGCAAAAAATTGCAGTTATCTATAATTGGCGGTATTACACTCGCAAGCTATTTAACAGCACACAATTGTTCCCACTTTTCTGAAAGACTGCTGATTGCAGACTGCAGTTTGCTCTAAAAATACCCTGACTTTTTGTTACAGGTGTTGTGCTACTGTTTTTTGGGGGACGGGAACTGTATCTTCAATTTAGAAATTAAAAAGGCAAAACGGAGGTACTCGTATTTGTGGTAAAGAAAATGGTTGATAGGGGAATCTCAATTCAGATATTACGAGAATCTCATGATGTAACTAGACATGAGTTATTCCTAATATTTTCATTCTCTCTGTCTCTGTATACACCATTATGAAAAAAAAATTATACATTCTTTTTTTGCAGTGTGCTCTTATGATCGAAAGTAAACTGCTAAGCGCATTCAAGACATAAGTTTCATTTTTTTTTCTCGACAGTGGGAGCAGATAGAAAATTTTGGTATTATTTCAGAAATCGGCGCGTTCTTTACGGTCATGAGGGATAGATGGCAGTGCCATACGACTCACAGCCTTGATGTCAGGTCATAGCCTTGTGCGTAAAGTCATAGAATGTCTTGAAGCATTAGTCGCCAACCTGCAGCAGGCACGTTTTAGATACTAAAAATGACATCGTTAACTCTACAAGAACAGAGCATTATTATCTGATTTCTCCCTCTGCGGGGCATAACACCCATCGATATTCATCTTCGGTTGAACTAAACATACGCAGAAGGCATCAGATGTGAAAAATGTAAGTTCATGGGTGCGAAAGTTCAAATAAGGTCAAACATCGTGTGAGAATGAACCGAAGCACGAACTACCATGTTCAGCCGATCATGTAACATGATTGCATGGGTAGAAGAATCTTTATTCTGGACCACCATTAAGCCTTGGAAGAAATCGTTTCCCAACTCAGCATTTCTGCAGGTTTTTTGCATACCTTTCTGCGTGAAGACCTCAAAATGAGGTAAGTTTTCTCCAAATGGGTGCTGAGAATCCTGGCTGAAGAACACGAGGCTGCGCGCGTGCAAATGAGATTGATTTGTAGGGGTGAGGCTTTCCTTTAATTAATTGTCACCATGGATCAGACTTTGAAGACGTTTTTCAATCCTGAAACAAAATGAAAATCAGAGCAAGGGAGGCACAATGACTCACCACCACTAAAAAAAAATTCGCGTTGCCGCCAGTGTCGGCAAAATGATGGTGGTCATGTTTCATTGTACCAAGCAGTTTTGGGGAACATGTTGCTTCCAGTATTGAGGGGAAAAAAACTACCCTTCTGCAGCAGATTTTCCGGAGTAACATTTTTGAAGTGACTCCTCGTGCTGCTCCCTACTCACCTGATCTCGCTCCATACATATTTTGGCTTTTCCCAACGCTGAAAGACTTAAGCTGATGTAAAGACCTCGTATTTTCCAGTCGCGCGGCATCTGCATCAACGTTTTTCTAGTGGTCTCAAACTCTAAAGAAACGTTCACAGAGGTTTAGCAATCGTAGGATGCACTTTGCGAATAATTACAAGATAAAAAGAACTTTTTATACACTATGTTTTTAAATTTTCTGTTGAATCATATAAACTTGACAATTCTATGTATTAATAAATCGTTTTTTCAAATTTTTTGATGAATTATCCCATCAACTGGAAAGAAAATAAAGTTAATAGGAAGTTAACTTGCGTTTAACTTTTCGTTCCGGTACCGGCTGATAGATGGCTGCACCAGTCTACAAAAAAAAAATTAACTGAAAGTAACTGACAATTAATTTAATTCCGCTTAAAGATGGCTATAAGCATTAAAATAACGCATTGCCATCGTGTTCTGAGCAATTCTAAAAGTTTCAAATGTCTAGCTAGTCGGGAAGTTAGTTAAAAATCGATTGCAAGATTTGAACTGGACAAACACATAAACACACAAACAAACAAGAAAGCGAGTTAATAAAAATATGTGAAAAATGGGTGAGGTGAGCGGGAGACTATGTTGAGAAGTGACAGTAATTGCAGTTTTTTTTCCTAGAGTGTGTGCTTTTGAGAGAAAAAAAATAGACTCTTGAACTTGAAAATACGTCTTAATATTATAATGAGATAAAAGCTATTTAAAAGAGTAAATTTCAGTAAAGAAAAGAGACAATTAACTACAATAATAAGCTTGTAAACTTAAAAAAGTACTTTTTTTCATTCTTTTACGTATAATTAACTTGCAGATTAGCTAGTTAATTTAATAAACGTATTAGGTACTTAATTGCTATTGAAACTTTTCCTCTAATTAAATTGTTATCATTAGCGCTAAATATTAGTCACTGTTGTGTCATTATAGACATGAGTAATCAATTTGTAGATTATCAAGTTGACAAATTGAGAAACTGCAAATATATATGTTCATTATATACTTACATAATATCATGAAATGGCTGGGGCGTTCAAGGGCTAATGTTCTAAAGCTTATCCAATTTGTCAGTCAACTTCTATTATGTTTTGCTATAAAACAAGCTCGGAATTAAAATGAAATATCAACACTGACTGTAGTTAACGACAGTATTTTCAAAATTTATTCATTATAAGTTTAAACTTGTTTTTTCTTAATGAAAGCTATTTTAAATGTGTCTAAAAAGTCATTCAAAACGTCCTTCAAGTCAGATTGGTTTACATGATATATATTGGGCTATAGATCCATAAAATATATCTCATGACAGCATATATTCTCAAATTTGTTAATGATTTAATTTATCAATGCTGTTCTTAACAATATTCGATTCCAGATCATTCATGTTTTCACATTTACCTACAATCATTCTAATCTGCATTAGAATGCTCTATATAGGTAGAAAATATTTATTCCTGTACTCACATTTCAATTTATTCATCAGATTCCTTCAAAGAGGTACATACTATAGCCCAAACATACATACATGAAAAATGTGCTGTAACGAAAAAAGTAAATTAATAAATTCAAAAAACTAGATTTACTCCCAGTTATTTATATTTCTGAGGATGGTCTTTATTTCAATAAAGTTTTGTGTGTTTATCTATCTATCTATGTATCCATATATATATATATGTATATATATCTCCTGGTATGGACTGGGACCCTTGGTCCCAATGTATGGTAAGCTCAACGCCGACGTCTACTGTACTATTTTTGATGACAGTGGGCTTCCTACGTTGTGGCAGTTTTACGGGTTGGACCCATGATACTTCCAGGACGACAACTCCAGCTGTCATGTTGCGAGGTCCACCATGGATTGGTTTGGTGACAATGGAGTTAGCCGAACCACACCCAGACCTGAACTCTATCGAGAACTTCTGGAATTAGTTGAATGGCCGAATTAAGGGGTGCAATAACCGTCCAAAACCGGTGAAGGAACTTACATGTCTTATCAATGCCCAGTGGAAGAAAATACCAATAGCGGTCATAGAAGGACTTCTGGAAAGCATGCCCCGTAGGGTTGAAGCTCTAATTGCCTCTCCTGGAGGCTCTACCAACTATTGAACATGAATAAATTATGTTTTTGTTTCTATCACAGGTGTCAAATACTTATTTTTGGACAGTGTATATATATATATATATATATATATATATATATATATATATATATATATATATATATATATATATAATGACTTTCACATTTTCATTCTAAAATCATATTGTATCAATAAAAACGATTCTCTCTTACAAATTCCCAACTGGAGAATATCGGCCAACATTTATCGCTAGGACTTTTACCAATTTATCCGATAAAGCCCAGCATACAGAAGGATTTCCCCTTATCCATATATGGATTTACTTTCATTATGGTCCAGAAAATACTCCATAAGCTTCGTGCTACCAACTTAAGAGCAATGATAAATGTATTATTTTTTGTTAAAATATAAATTCTAAAATTTATATTGTTGATAAATAAGTTTTGCTTTTCTTAATGAATAATGAACTCCTATGATTAAAGTAAGTGCTATGTGTTCTCAAGTATAACGAATCCCAAAATGCGTTACACGTAACCCTTTTCCTCCGGGTCTTAAAATCATATGCAAACTTGAAGAAGGAAGGACGACCATAGTAGGTTAAGAATTATACTAATTTTAAGTTCTTACAAATGAACGCTAACAATTACAAAAAAAATTGTTGATAATAATGTTTATATGCTTTGACGTTATCAACACTTTGAGCATTAGTTCTTTGTTCGAACTATCTTTTTATCCTCTTCCTTTTTCCCAGAACTGAATTCCACTTCTCATCCCTAATGTTAAACTTGAATTCCTAAATAAAAGGTGAGATTTATGTCTTAAAATTCTTGGTTTGGAGCGCTACGGTTATTTTTTTTTGCTCTACGAGGGATAATTAGACCGAGAACTACTGCTTAAAACCAATTTCGAACGGCTACAAACATCCATGCCAAGAGTGGGACTCGAACCCACAGACTTTGGTACCGAATCCCAGCGCCCTAGCTATTCGGCCATCGTCCATTTAACATCCTTGACTGTAGTTCTTTGTCTAATATAACTTTGCATCCTCCTTCTTTTACTTAGAATCGAATTCTAATGCCCAATGCAATTTAATGTGGCTAAAAGGGGAAGTGCTCTGCATTTCTCTTTTACCATTTTTGACATTAGTTCTCACTCCACACTAACTTTGTATCATCCTCTTCTTATCCTGAACTGAATTCCACTGTACATCGGTAATTTAATCGTTGCATTTCTGGATAAGAGATGAGCGTTCTGTTTGATGAAGTTTGGCGTAAGTTCTTAGCCCATAGTACCTTTGTAACATGTTGCTTTTTCCCTGGATTGAATTCAACCTCACATCCGTAATTTTGCCTTTGCATTCCTTTATAAAAGGTAAGCGTTCTGTTTGAACTTGCTTGGTATTATTTCTTTGTCCATGCAACTTTGTATCATTCTCCTCTTACTCTGAATTGAATCTAACTGCACATCAATTACTGCATTTGGATAAGAGATGAAGGAACATACTTGCCATGTAATTGCATTTCAAATAAAAACGTCCTCTTGTGGCTTATAATAAACAATAAAAATACCTAATTAGATAACGCCGTAGTTAATTGACTCTATAATATAAAGGGAGCAAATAAATAAAGCCTTTTTTGCTCTTTTGGAAATAGCTTCTGAATCAACTTTTACATTATGCTGCTAACTAAGCAATTATTCTTTATTACATTGTGTCAAACTCCACCGTGTTCAGCATCTTTAACAGTTCCCACATGCTGTGATTCGCAGTAAGAGTTCCTTCTACTTATCGGGAGGCTGTATTTAATATTTGTAGTTTAAATATTCTCTCTTTATTACCAGGGCGAAAGAAAACGCTGTGTTTTGACAATTTAGTAGAAGTGCCTGATGGCATGTAGAGGATATTTTCAGAAACCTCTACAGCTTATACGCCTAACTGTTACTGGTCTAAACATTTTGGCTGAAATTTTATTTCCATGATTTTATATAACCTAAAGAAATAAAATAAGCTCACTCTAAATTGTATTTAGGACTTTACTTTTTACTTTTTAATGACTTTTAAAAAAGCAATTATATATTATCGCCAACTTAAAATTTATCAAAAAAATTTCTTATTTACATCACAGACCTTATTTAATATTTATCAGTAATCATTTTAGTACTAAAATGAAAGAAATTATTATTGTTTGTACGAATTTAACTTTATATGGACATTATAAATATAGTAACAATAAATGTCATTTCGATTTATTTTAATATTATTTTAAAGTAAAATATCTTACTGCTAAAAGTGATATAATGACTATACGTCTTAAAATCATGTATTTTTATGTTTAAAAATCATCTGACCATTTGGCCTGGCTAGCTTTATTCATCATAGTCTTTATTAAATATTGCTTTTTTGAATAACAATATCATACTATAGACATTCGTATGAAAAATAAGCATTTCATTTTGAAAAATTAATATATATGTTTAAGTTGTCTGGTAATATGGGAAGCAACATTTAATAGCTGAGAAAATCTTTATCTTGTAATTTATTTAACTTAAACTAACATGTAATTTAGTCTTGTGATTAGAAAAGCTTTGTTGTAGAAGTTATCGTTAAACTATTAAATTTAGATTTTGCAACATGAATCAACTCCACGCAAGAATGAATTTTAATATTTGCATAATATTATTCCTTACCATGTACCGTATGGTACAATATAAAATTTAAGTTTTACGTAAAGCAGGGAAAAAGTTTTAAGATTCTTTGTGAAGATAAATAAGGTAAACGGGTACTTTAATGTCTACGCTTTTGAGATATTTTACCCAAATTATTACAAAATTTGTCACTAGATAGGCCAGTGTCAGTTTGCCTTACGTATCACTTACATCTCAACTCAGTAACTTTGTGAGACTTATATAAAAATATAGCTCTTTTTCTTCTTTTTTTCTATTTTGTAATCAGACGAAACGTCGTAACAAATATACACTCATGGACAATAAATTAGCGCACCAAGAAATAATTGCGGGATCATAACGAAACTTGCAATGAAGGTACATGTCGGGGAGATATGCAAATGATTAGAAATGCAGCGTGATTGCGCATTACGTATAGCCGGTAGAGGGCGTTGAACATCGTACTCTGTGGAGTATAAAACAGGTAACCAAAGCTTGTTTGAGTGTGCTGAATCATTTACAAAGAAAGAGCTGAGATAGACATGCCATTATGCCGTGTTCGAAGACAATATAAGCAGTTGTCGCAGTTTGAGAGGGGGAGAATCGTCGGGATGATGGAAGCTGGGTGGTCAGCTAGGCGAGTAGCTCGTCAATTAGGCCTCTCTGATTGTGTTGTGAGGAGGTGTTGGGACCAGTGGACCCGAGAGATATCATGTACACGATGACCAGGCTCAGGACGCCCTCGACAGACCAGTCGTCGAGAAGATCGCCTCATCGTAAGAAATGCACGCGTACAGCCAACTGCTTCATCGGCCGCCATCCAGGCACAGGTAGCACCTTCACTAGGGGCCTCTGTGTCTTCTCGAACCATACGAAGGCACCTGGCTGAAGGACAGTTAGTATCGCGGCGCCCATTACGTGTGCTGGCCTTGACGCCCACCCATCGACTCCTCCGTTTGGAGTTTTACCGCGCACGAGGAAACTGGACTGCAGTGGAATGGAACCAGGTCGTCTTTAGCGACGATTCCAGATTCAATCTCGGCAGTGATGACAATCGTGTTCGTGTGTGGAGAGCGCGTGGTGAACGCTTCAATCCTGCCTTTGTTGTACAGCGACACATCGCTCCCACAGTTGGTGTGATGGTATGTGGTGCCATTGCCTACAATACACGGTCACTCCTAGTATTGTTCCGTGGCACAATGACAGCCCAGCGGTATGTTCATGAAATCCTGCAACCACATGTGTTGCCACTCATGCAACGGCTCCCAGGAGCCATTTTTCAACAAGACAATGCTCGGCCTCATACGGCAAGGGTGTCACAAGACTGTCTCCGCACTGTTACTACCCTTCCTTGGCCTGCCCGATCCCCATATTTGTCTCCAATCGAGCATATCTGGGATCATTTGTGACGACGAGTTGGGCATCCCACGAGTTTGAATGAACTAGAGGCAAGGTTGCAGCAAATATGGAACGAAATGTCTCAAGACATCATACAGAACTTGTATGACTCAATGCCCGATCGTATCGCATCGTGCATTCGCGCTAGAGGGGGTCCAACGGAGTATTAACTCCTCCGTTCTTTTGCCTTTTTCTCTGAAATAAATTATCCCTTTTCTTTGATTTTCTTATCATTTACTTATATCAAAGTAGTCATTACGTATGTAAAATTTCGTTTCATTTTGACGACTCCTTCTTGGTGCGCTAATTTTTTTTTGTCCATGAGTGTATAATATATGCAAACAACTGATCTTTCAAACTTCTTCTCTAGCAGAATTCCGTGACTTGCCTGATTGAATACGTATTAATTCTGCAGAAGTTTTAATGTTGGAATGAGGGTAAACTGCAACAATCATTTTAATGTAGTATTAAGATTCTCAGGAAATGCAAACACAGAATTTCTCGAAACTCAACGATAACTTTATAAAATCTCAATTTAATTTACAAATTTACTTTTAGATAATTATCTATATTCATATACTCTCTTGTCACTAAAATTCTAGAATATTACTACCTCGTCCCTCTCTTATTTCCCTAATAAGCCCACATCCACAGTGTAATATGCAAGGTAGGAATTCAAAATAAGTTTGATTTTATTCGCATGTGCCCAACCAAAAAATCTGCTCAACCTACTCCAGTCAAATTCTTAAACATTTCCTACTCTGACTATACCTGGAATGGTAACAACGTTAACCCGTTAACGCCCAGCGTCCTCATTTGAGGACAGTGTATAAAAGAGTGCGTAGAATCTATATATTTTTCGGAAACGATTGTTTATTTTGCATGACGGTAGACGGCACTACCACAAAAAATCCCACAAACGACCTTCTATCTGGGGTTGTTTAGAGCTGCATGATATCGATCACCATTTCATGTTTTTTCATCTGTCACGCTTGCATTTGCTTTCTGTCTAGCTACATTAGCTAAAGTAAGGAAAGACATTTTATTTTTACTAGTATATCAAATTAGAGTACTATGTAAACGTATAATAGGAAATTAATTTGTTTTGAAAAAAATTTCGTTTTCAAAAATGGCGTCCAATTTTGCCGTCCTCAATTGAGGACGCTGGGCGTTGCAGCCAACTTTTATACAAATTTCAAGAGTCATTACAATTTTGGAATTTTTTCGTGTAATAATTGTATTAAAAATTCGTTCAACTTTTATATGGTAATTAGCCATACTTTGTTTTGTTTTAGGAGGGTAATAAGTAATTATAATGGCTCGTAGGTTCTTAACGATTGCAGAAGCTCATGAATATTTATTTTCCGAACAAATTGAAGCTGACATCATCGCAATTCCACCTGACGTAGATGAACTAACTGAGGAAGAGGATTTTGAAGATGAAAGTACAGCTTTAGCTGAAGTACGTGATATTGCAGGAACAGCTGAAATCGAAATTTCTGAAGATCCAAATTCAGATGATAACAGTGATTTTGATGAAAATTATGCTGTTCCGCCTCCTTGAAAAAAAAGTGTAAATAAAAAAATAAAAAAATGGATATTGTTATAATTTTTCTGTATATGGATGCAAAACTAGTTCAAAGACTAAGGAAACTCTCCCTTTGGGAAGTCAAGTTGTATTAGATATGCTGTCCATAGTTCAGAATTCATTAAAGCATGTAGTATTTTTTTATAACTTTTTCAACAGTTACCATTTGTTAGTGATGTTGAAAGAATCTGGATTTCGTGCTTGTGGCACTATAAGAGACAACAGAATGGCAGGATGTCCTCTGAAATCTCGGAAAGAAATGGAAAAAGAACCAAGAGGGTTTTACGAGCATAAATTTGATAAGGAAAATGAAATTTTAATAGTCAAATGGAACGACAATACGTCTGTTACTTTGGCAAAAAATTACGAGCAGATTAATCCTGTGAGGCAAACACTGCGTTGATGTAAAGGGGAGAAAGCCAGACTTTCTGTTCCACAGCCAAACATAATCCACTCATACAACACATTTATGGATGGTGTTGACCAACATGATTGGTATTTAGAAAAACATTCAATATCCATTTGTGGAAAAATTGTATTGGTCTTTATTTACAAGAATGGTCGACATGGCTGGTGTAAATGCCTATATATTGTATATATCTGTCCATAAAGATGTGAAAAACAAGCATTTATCGATAAAAGATTTTCGACGAATAATAGCAGTAACTTACTTGAAAAAAGGAGTTACAAACCGTTCAGCGAGAGGTCGTCCCATGTCAACACCATCCTCTTCGGCTGTAAATGTTGACAGTGTTCGCTATGATCTCGTAGGACATACTATTTTGAAACGAGACAAACAAAGACGTTGTCAGCTGAAAAATTGTGCGTCAAAACCACGCACATTCTGTGAAAAGTGTAACGTAACATTGCACATTCCTTGTTTTCCCAAATATCATACCAAATTCTAGAATAAGTTCATATTTTATGTAAATTTTTACGTATTTTGTTTATGTATCTTATATATGCGTTTTGTTTATGTATCTTATGTATGCGTTTTGTTTATGTATCTTATATATGCGTTTTGTTTATGTATCTTATATGCGCATCTTGTTTTCCGTCATTCTGAATAAAAATTGTCCTTTTTATCAACTGTTATACTTCACTCAAAACTAAACATTATAGCGTTAAATATTACTCTGTTTGAGATAAATTGTCATTAAATGATAAATAAATGTTAAGTAAATAACAGTTTAAAATTAATTTTATCTTAAAATTTAATAAAATACTGAAACTAATCCGTTTTTACATACTATTACTTGTTGTTTTCGAATTTGCTCACTTCACTGAATTTCTTGATTTTTTTTCACCGCAACGCCCAGCGTCCTCAAATGAGGACGGGCTATAATTTTAAATCTAAATCACAAATTGATTGAATTTTAGATTTTTTGTACTCAGGGGTTCGTAATTACATAGATTTGAGAAAAGGATGAAAATATTTCGAGCAGAAATAATTCGGGCGTTAATGGGTTAAAGTAAAAGAACTTTTATCGAAGCAGTATGATCAGATATGATACAATATAGCATTGCAACTACCAGAGTGTTCTAGAGACAAATGCATCTATGACTTGGACCATTGACTGTTTTTTTAGTCATAAAAATTATTGCGATTTGAATTTGGAACGAGTAAACACCTTTGCGTTCAGTAAAATTAAGACCTTAAATGAGGGGACTGCACCTTAAAAACATGGCAAAGGCTAGATATGTTCTTCACCACATTGTAAAATAAAAGTCAGGCACAGCTGTTTACTACGATATGAACATTCCTTGCAAGACATTACTTCTAAGGTTCATAGATATATGAAATGATGCAGTGTACTGACCTACTGGGTATAAAGGCTGCAGAAAGTCAAAGAGTACGCATATGATGTTTTTTTCTTCAACGAGGTATGAACTTCGACTTGAGGACATTCTCCGACTTACACCTCGATTTTATGGACTATTTTATTAGGATAGAATTATCAAGGGGAACCAACACTAGCCAAAATATGGAGCAGCAGGAACGTTCATACCATTGTAGAGATTAAGCCATAAGCCCACTTTGCGAAAAATCGCTACCATAACTACTGCATAATATGGACTGCATAGTGAAAATCTTTGCGTCGTAGTTGTGTTTCAGATCCTTGATCCAATGATAGTAAAAATTACTGAGTTAGGAAAGCTATTATAGTATTGTGAATGTCTGCAATACACAATAAATGTGACAGAATATTATTATACAGCAAATACATCAAACTACCTTTCTTCATGCTTCAGGCAACCATGTCCAAATATTACATACATGCTACATAATTCCGCATACATGTTTAAATACTACACTTTCCCTTTTGTAATGCTCCAGATATAGAATGTCAAAACTTTAATTACGAATGTTTCAATCAGGAGTAATTTCCTGACGTTTGGGAATTCTGAATTAAGCTCTTAATGACCCCAGTTTCAGGGTTTATTTTGCAAGCAGGTGTATTGGGTAGATTCCTAAATATATATAATCTGAAGGACAGCATTGTTTGTCATATATTGACTATTCCAGTTACCATGTTACCTTCAGCTCAAGAGAATTGTTCTAAGAATGGAATTTTTTGCTGGCCTCAAGAAAAAACAACACTATGCCTATCTTTTTAAACGATTTCAACATCTTCAGTATTTCTAGAAAAAATATCTGTATGTATATTTAAAAAAATTGAGTCCATAATTAAAAGTTCTCAGGTCCAATCTGTTCATCCTGCTTTAAGACTCGATGTAGAGCCATCAAAGCATTTTTATGCATGTGTTGAAGACATTTTATATTACACTCTTTATCTATTATTTGTTTTATTTTCAATCCTCAGACACAAGAAACTTTACCATCATAACTAAGAAAAAAACTTCTTTCAATCAAGCTTTTAAATTTTCTGAAAAAATTTTAGATATAGCCGAGACAGAATAGAAATACTTTCAATACAACAGAATTTTTAAATCATTAGCTTCGACACTGGTATTTGTGTAATTATGTGCATTCTATCGATGAATTTTTTAAAAATGTGAAGTGTAGATACCATGTCTACGACAATAGCCTAAAAATGCAAAAGATCTATGTTCTTTTACATTTGATTGTACACTTATCCAATAACAGCTGTTTCTTTTTTACATCATCTCTTCTCACCTCTGTGTTTAAAATTTAACGTAAAAAATATAATTTTGCAGCTGAATACACAATTAAAAAATGATCTTTTAAACAGTGGTTTTTGTTATTTCATACTTGAGTCATTGTCAAACTGTATAAATATTTCGGCAAATTTTTTTTTCTATCTTTTATCCGTCCTTTTCCAGGCTCTAAATTAACTTTTGATCGATTTTTTCCATTCCTGTTTATTTATTACAACATATGTGAACAGACATACTTTAGACAGTTATCGAGAAATAAAAAATAGCCTCTTGAATGAAAGGACAAGCTGAACCAAAACTAATGAGATTTTGACTAGAGATATTGATTAACAGATTAAAGCCCTAACCATTCGCAATGAAAGGGATGAACATATTCTGAATTCTTGTATTAAGAAAATTTAATTGAAGTTTGGAAACCCTCGAAAATGGAATTTTCAGTATCTTTGTCGTATAGTTAGTCAATACTTCAGCCAGTGTTTTGATACAGAATGAAATATCTGATTTCGGGGGTAATATTAATGACTTAATATTCTCTAAATGAATAATCTTTGGAAAACTATTTCTACAAAAGAGCATTCACTGGAAAATACTTTTCTGTTCTGGGAGAATAAGCTAGGGATACATATTTAAGAAACTTTATAACTAATAAACTATAACTAATAAACTAAGATTCGTATGTGAAATATCCCATTTAAGACCCTTCCATGTTTCCTTTATTGGAAATGCATCAAACAGTTTTTTAACACTTCTTAGAATATTAATTACACAATTAAGTTGTTTCAATAAAATTAAATTTATTTTTACGAGACTTGCAATATTTTGTGTTTTCGCAACATCAGTCCAAAACGGTATGAAAAAATTATTTAAAAATTGGAAAGTCTTTGAAATATTTGGCATGAAGAGTTACATTACACTTATTACATACAGTAATTGTTTGACTTTTGCAGTGTTTAAATCTTTTTCATTTATTTTCACTACTGTTAGTAATAATATGGCCAATTTGGTCTTCCCGCGTGTCGTTGAGAATTAGATTTTGAATTGAAGATGGTCTTCCAATATGTGAAATTTCAGGTAAAACAGAATTCATCTGAATTTCTTCAAGCGTTTTCATCAAAGATATGGCGATAGATCTCTGAAACTCTAATAAAACTTATTTTAGAATTCATTACATCCATGTAGAGTCTCTATGCATTAGACTTTGCAACGTCAATAAAATTATAGACTCGTCGACAATATGTTTTAAAATATTTTCAGTAAACATTTCTATAATATATCTACAGGCTCGTGACACATTAATTTGTTTGAAATGTATTCTTTTCTTTTAATTCGACACAATATAAGTCAAAATGTTTCCTGTTGAATGTAGGAGTGCATTTTTCTCGTACAATATGCTCATTTTACTTACTATATTGCTTAATTTTACATATATTACAAAAAGTGTTGATTTCACTTGCAATGTCTTTAGGTTATTCGACATTTTCACGTAAAATATATCCATAAATAGCTTCCTCATCCGTCAAATGATTCGGATCTGGAGAGATAAGGACGAATTGTGATTCATCATTATCTTCTGTTGATGGCGATTCCGAAATATCATCATCATCTAGCTCATGAAAATGTTCCAATTCCTCTTCCAATATCAAAAATCGCTTTTTTCTAGAGACTAACTTATTTGAAATGAAAACAATGCGAATTTACTTCATAAAAAACTAGGTAGAATATCAAAATAGTAATAATACACATTGGACTGATGTTGCGTTTTCGCAACATTTTTAAAAATATGAATTGAGAAACATAAAAACAAAAATTATGCCTTACATGTTGTAGCCATTTTATTCTTCAGTCTCTAGTAAACTCGGAACAAGCATCAAATCGAAAATTTAACATGTGCTGCTATCTACAGTTATTACTTGAACGTAGCAAGTTTTTCCCTTTCAAAACACCAGAAAAAAATTTTTTTTGCAAGTGTTAAAAGCGGGTAAATGTGGAAACAAAAAAATTATTATGAGCAATTAAAATATAGAGAATAAAATAAAAATTTTATTTCATCCATACAAAACTTAGAACATACCTTTAAAAAATACAAAAATTACTGTTGCGTTTTCGCAACACCAGTCTTAAATGGGATATAACCACAAAAAAAAATTATAATTTAAGTCCCAAACCGATGGATGGCTTTCAAAGGATGTGTTATGTCTTTACGTCACAATTATTTTTCTTTGATCTGGTGTGAGATGAAGCAGTCTTAACCAACTCTGTAACTGAATTTCCTGTTGGTGGTTCCTTTTCAGATTATCATTAAAAAACGACTAAAGAATCAAAGCTCTCTAAAAATTAGTATTATAAAACTACAGCAGAAACTTTATGTATTCAAACATAAGTGATCTAATTAGGATCAGTCAGTCACAGGGAGATTTTTTCACCATCTTGTAAAACATTTCCATTACATTTAAATCGTACTAAAAAATTATTAAGTTAGAATATCATTTTTACTGAAGATGAGATAAGAGGTTGAAGATATCCACTATCGATGGAAAACGGTGGACCAATACTTTGTATGAAAAAGGAACAATGGTTAAACATTCAGACATTTGAGAATTTCAGTGTTGGTCAAGAGAGAACGAGAAAATGCGCATAATTATCTCACTATAATGCTTAAGTGATGTAACTATCGTGCGTTACCGGCACCCCCTATTTCAACGAAGATTCTGGAGAACACAGAGAAAGGATACCATTCATCGATGATGCCATATTGCTAGTAGCAATATCAGAGGAACGAATTATTGTCTAGGCGGTATGTATGCTATTTTATCTTCCCCAAACCCCACGATATTTGAAGGTGAATCGCTTATTTCGTGACCGTCTCCAATTCTGAATGGCAAGTCTGAACATTTTTAGCATGTTTTTATTAACTCGCTTTCTTGTTTGTTTGTTTGTGTGTGTGTGTGTGTGTGTGTGTGTGTGTGTGTGTGTGTTTGTTTGTCCAGTCCAAATCTTGCAATCGAATTTTAACTAACTTCCCGACTAGCTAGACATTTGAAACATTTAGAATAGCTCAGAACACGATGACAATGCATAATTCTAATACTTTTAACCATCTGTAAGCATAATTGAATTCATGTTCAGTTAATTTTGTTTTCTAGACTGGTGCAGCCATCTATCGATCGGGACGAGAACGAAAAGTTAATCGCAAGTTAACTTCCAATTAACTTCATTTTCTTTCAAGTTGATGGATTAATTCATCAAAAAAATTTAAAAAGTATTTATTAATACATAGAATTGTCAAGTTTATATGATTTAACAGAAAATTTAAAAAACATGGTATATAAAAAGGTTTTTTTGTCTTATAATTATTATTACTGACATATCTTTACTGGAAGCATTGTTTTAATTGCAAATGGTCGGAAAATTCTGTCTAGTTTCTAATGCGTGTCACATAGCGATTATGACCAATCACCCACGATATATGAGTCTCTCTGTTAAAACCCTTTCAGGGCCGATGGTCCATTTTTGGTCCGGCATTTTTCTCGACCTTCTTTCACTTGCATTCAATGCATTCGAGTTAAATGAGCAGAAAATGGCTAGTGCTGCCATCTGCTATCAATTTAAAGAAGTAAAATCATTTTAAACCTTTAATTGGAAAATTTTTTCAAGAATTTTTAGTTTAAAAATATCGATCAAAAAAAATGGGCACCGTGCAAACGGTGTAGGTTGTTGCCCCTGAGAGGGTTAAATCAAATTTTTTCGCATAAATCAGTAATACTAAGATGAGATCTTGCAACTTATCGTATTACCATCATAAATTCTTAAACTTTATAAGTTAGTTCATGCATCGGATTTTTTAGAGAAATAATGCTTGTATTTTGGGTTGCCTCTTTTCATTATTTATATTTTATACTTTAACATATTTAGCTACCAGACTTTTTTACGGTTGTGGGTGCACCAGGCTTACATATTGCGGATTTAGAATCGAGAGCCATTTTACGCTGCAACTCTTACGAAGTAATGTAGGGTATATATACTGAGAAGAGAGAGAATATTTGCAAATGAGCAAGCAAATGTCTCCAGGATAAAGTAAAAGCTGTGTTCTGTTTATTTTGTCATTTATCTAGCTTTGTTTGCTCTTATAGCTAATGTTTCACTTGTTATATCGGTAGAAATATCTTCATTTATTCTTCATAGAGCACGGCTGGAATTTTCACCATGTTTTTGCTATACTTACTTTAGTGTAACATGATCACTTCACATTCACTAGTTTTGGACTCAGGAATTTTTTTTGCTATTAAATATATTAATTATCACTGTTTGTGCCAGAACAGTTCTCTACAATACTTTTAAAAATTAATTAAACATGCATTTTTTAATGTTTTCTTTGCCAAAAGCATCCTTTAAATAGCAATGTTTAACTAAGCTATGCACAAAATATTAGTTAATGTTTGGCCACACTTTTCGGCACCACCTTTAAACAAAATGCGACGATGCTTTAAATGTGTTGCTCAGGAATTTAATTTTCTAAGATGTCATATTTACGGGATTTATAATTCTTTAAGAATCACTTAGTGCATGGGTCTGATTAATGTTTAAAACAGTGGCATGTACAAAATGAGTTTCCTATGGATAATTTATGGTTGCAGAAAACAATTTGTCCTAGCAAAGTGTATGTTAGATGATTAAAATTTGACTTATTTTTAAGAATGTCTTACCAGATGATATCAAATATGTCTTGGGATATTTCGCATCCCTTAACAACAAATCTAAATACGAGATTAAAGGTCTATATAACATATCAATATTAATTAGATGTTTTTTATACCCACAAATATTTTAACGAAATCCCACATATTGGTAATGTAAAATAATGTACATACTAAATTGAAAGTTTCTTTAAAAATATCCTGCATTTTAATTATTTAATTTTTCGAAGAATTATGTGGCGAAAAGAGCCATGCAATTTTTCTGTCTAACAGAAAGATATCTATCACTAGTCGATTAAAATATGTTTATTTCTTTATTTGGTTGTTCATTTCTTTAATAAAACTTTCCTCTAATAAAAGTAATTGCAAAACTGAGAGGGAAATCACTTTTTCTTTATGCATTAATCAATGCGTCTAGACCAGTGGTGGTCAACATTTTTGTCTACGCGCCACAAAAAAAAAAAAAACATTATGAACAATTAACGTGCCACAGTGAAAATATACTGTAGAAGGGTAGAATGTAGTATGTATACATTCATACTGAATATTTCCATTGTTGTGTGTTATACAGAAAATTATCTGTACAGTCTAAAAGTGTATTTTTAATGTTTGATTCCAAAATAAGTAAATAATTGTTGAGTGGGTATACCAATTTTTTTAGTACTACTTTGAAAACCCACTAATATAAAAACCTTTAAAAATAAGCTTTATATTTCACCAGGTTTTAATATTTTATGATAGAGTTGTCGCACATCGAAAAGGATTGACCTGCCACTTGAGGATAGCTTGCATGCCACAAATGGCATAAGTGCCACATGTTGGTCACCTCTAAAGTAGACCTTTTATCTGATATGTCGTTGTTGCTAATTCCCCCTGGTTGGAGGTTCCATTCACCAGGTCGTTATAGGCTATTGGGCTGAAAGGGGCGGCTCCTGTTTTGATTTAGAGTCGGGAGTCTGACTTGGCTAAACGACTGGTCCCGTAATTTTAAACCGAGTCAAGTGACGAGGCCAGAACACTTGATCCTGCATCTCCAGAGGTAAATTTGAGAACTTGGAGAACATTGCAACCACGACAAATTTTACGAGCCCCGGCCACCATTAGTGAAGGTGGCGGTTGATTAGCAGCGACGAGGATCGAACCAGGAACTTTCAGATCTCTGGTCCGCTGTTATTGCCAACTGGACCACCACGCCCATTTGATATGATATAAAAGGGTCTAAAACGTGGGGGAAAATTCAGTTTGGAATTGCCAAGATCACATAGTTTAAAATTGCATTGATTTATCGTGTGGAAAATCTGTGGCTCGACACCCTGCCTTGGAAGAATTTTTTTCATGTGTGATGGCTGAGAATACAGGCAGTATAAACCCAGTTGGAGGAAAATATGATTTATTCGTACACGCGAGGCAGGAATCTCAATTAATGGTTCAATTATAGTTTCAGTCTTTGCTTTACTCTAATGATAAGAAACTCGTAGAAGTGTGCTACGGCGAGTAGCATTTTAAAGATAAAAGAAAATTTGACATACTTTCATGATCTAATAACTTTGTCAATGTTCGTCCGAAATACCTAACATTTTAATATCACATGTGAAAACAATTCAAACTTTTATTTCGTTATTTTTAAGATCAAGACAATGTGCTGTAGAAATAGCTGCCACGTTCACCAGACCTGACACCGTGTGATTTCTTCTTCTGGAGGTATGTTAAAGACCTGACTTATGTACGCCCGCTTCCTTGAAATGTGGAGGAACTCAAGAGGAGAATCAGTGCCACTTTGGAAAGCTGTTACCAATTACTTGGTACACCGCATTTGGCTGGAATACTCACTTGAAGTGTACCGTGTCACAGGCGGCACGCATGATGAACTTTTGTAAAATTGTTTATGGAATCCACATGCATTTGTATTCCTCATTCATATTTTGGTTATTAAATATTTTATTGCTCAAAAATAAACCTCTTTAGTTTCCATAGATTTTCCAATGTAGTTACTATATAACGGTTGGGAAAAAAGTCGGTAGAAAATTTAAAATTTAAAAATTCATAAAAACCGGGATAATAACCAAAATAAAAGAAGGTTTGCAGGGTTAGCATCGCTAGGTCACGGGAATTTTTTTAAGACAGGAAAATAAATAACTTGAAAACAGCTGATAGGTGGCGCTGGTAGGAGCGAATTCTGTGGAAATATGCAAATGAGACGGTTGTAAGAACCTAATCCACAACCAGTTCACCGTTGCAAACTGTGTATGTGAACAAGGATGCTGACTGCAAAGGATAAAGCTTTGTTGGTGAAGTAGTTTTACGTGAACCAGGTATCAGTGACTATTGCCTTGCGTAAATTCCGAGTTCAGAAGAATGTGAGGAGTGGAAAAGGGCCTTTAACAGCGGCAGGCCTCATAAAGCTTGTACAGCGGTTTGAGGAAACTGGAAGCTGGTGGATCGTTTAAGAGCCGGATGGCCATGTTTAAGGGAGGCACGTGCGCCGCGTGTTGCAGCCGAAATGAAAGCTCTAGCGGCCGATTCAGCTGCAGGGACCAGCAGTGCTCGTGAAGCTGCCGGACGCTTGGGCTTATTACCATCCTCTGTCCATACTCTGTATTACCACCATCCTCTGTTCACGATCCATATTCTTCACGGAATCCTTGATCTGTACCCATACAGATTGCAGTCGTGCCATGAAATTTTACCAGCAGATCCCTTACTGAGGGAAGCATTCCCGAGATGGGCATTCTCCAAAATTGAACAGAATCCCACATGGATGTTTAACATCTTGTTGACAGATAAAGCTCACTTTTTGCTTCATGGCGACGTTACTACCCATAACTGGCGCATCTGAGAGACGTGTAATCCACACGAGTACACGCAGAAACCATTGCATTCCCCAAAAGTGACTGTGATGTGGATTTACAGGTTCGTTGATCAAAGGACCCTTCTTCTCTGATATGGAGTCCCCAGTAAAGGGGTGGAAAACTGATACGGTGAATGCGCAGCGTTATTTAACGCTTTTGCGCGAGGAGGTCGTGCCATGTTTGCGAGACAGAGATGCGTTGTCTACCATCACGTTTATGAAAGTTGTAGCAACTAGTCACACTGCTACTCTGGTCAAGGCATTCCTGATACAGACGTTCGGGGAAGACAAAATCATCAGCAGGCGTTGCAGGTTCCCATGGACTTCTCGGTCTCCAGATCTGACACCGGCAGACTTCTGGTTATGGGGATATTTGAAGTCCCGGGTGTATCTATCCGGTTCATCCAGTCTGTCGGAACTGAAAAATGCGATCCGCCGAGACGTGTCATGTATACATCCGAACCTGCTGCACTCTGCCGTTGCTGGATTTGTGACTCACGTGCAATGTATTATGCCCTGTGGTGGGGGTCATGTGGAACACTTACTGTTGTAATAAACGATTTACAAGCATTCTTTTCTTGACTTGTGTACGTCAGCGCCACCTGTCGACTGTTTTTTGAGTTATATTTTTTCCTGTCTTAAAAAAATTTCCGTTACCTAGCGAAGCTAACCCGACAAACCTTCTTTTATTTTGGTTATGTTTCCGGTTTTTTATGAAATTTTAAAGTTTCTACGAACTTTTTACCCACCCGGTATATCCCATAATGACAATTTTTCTGAAACACCGTGTATTTTTACATATCATATTCAGCTCATTAAACCAAACTATATAATACATACATCACATATATATATATATCGTCCAGTAGTCTTATATTTCTAGTGAATTGCAATAGTATGATTTGCCGATGTAGGAGTTACGTCTTTCGAAAACTAATAAAAACACATTATTTATTTTATTTATGCTTTCTTATCACTCAAGGTCCTGAAAATTTAACTCGAAAGGAGAAAAAAATAGTCATATTTTAAACTTCGACACGTTGGCAACTTAAAAATTCTCTCCCAGATTCCTTACACAAGAAAAGAGGTGGCTGAAACAGATTTTCTCTCGCAAAAATCTTTATGCTATAAACCGAGTCTGAGCGGGGCACTCAAAGGATAACCGTGGAATGAACAAGAGGGATGAAAAAGAAGGCGTCGTGAAATCTTCTTTTTTTCTTTTTTTCTCTTTCAAGGGATTTAGTAAAGTGTGATTCTTCAAGAATACGGAATGAAAAGATAAATCAGAAATCCTGTAGGTTCTTTATCCGGGAATGTTGAGATTTTTGAATGAAGTTTCAGTTAGTTAAATTTAAATTTTGATTGAAATATTTTTAAATCTTGAAAGAAGGAACTCTTATCGACGTCTCTAAGGTCAGTTTTTAGCCTACAGTGTCAAGGTAACATAAGTTTTATATTAATAACCTCTAACGTTTTAAGATATAAAGCATAATTAGATCTTATATGCTCTATAAATATATTAGATATTTTAGTATACCAGTATTTGAATAAATATAGATACACCAAATTAATTATTAATATGTGGCAAGAATATATTTTATTTTGAAATGAAGAAGAATTTTATTAAACTGTGAATTTGTGAAGTCAGGCGTAAAACCACTGGATAAGGAACAACGTATTATTATCTATATTGCGTTTGAACTCATATTGGAAAGTTGCTCGATATGCACACTGAAGAAAAATTAAAAGTATTGCAAGTACAGTCGGACCTCTATTTAACGAACCTCTATTTTGCGAATTTTTACTTGGAACCAAGAACATTTTGCGAATTTCTTCGTAAAATAACCTCCGAATAGCGAAGTGCATTCTCTATTTAACGAACTTTTTCTAGTGATTAAATATTTTTTTCTCCGTATTTCTCAAAATATTTCTGAACATTTCAGACTAGTTCTTTCTTTTAACACATTTAACACATTAACTTTCGTTTGTCACATTCCGACGTGGATTACAGTTTGAAGAAAATACGCCTGAAGTGGTTTTGGTGCATTGCAAAGATGCGAGACGTATTATGAGATAAAGCACTTTTTCAAACAAAAAACTCAGACAAAATTAACAAACTTTACCAGCAATTAAATTTAAGGACGCATGTGGTAACATAAGTTTAAATTTACTTGTTATAATAAATGCAATAATGCCATTAATATTCATTAATTTTAATATAATTTTTTAAATTGAAAATACAGTGTATTTCCGGACAATGTTTTGTTTTATTCTTGTTTTCCTTGCAGATTTCTGTTTTATGGGTAAGATATATAAAACAAATAGACATTAATTTACAAAATAAAGGTGTGATAAACTAATTTTATGAATAATATTTAGTGTTTAGGAATTTGAAATCTGTTTTGTGTAGTTTAAAGTATTTTAAAAGGTAAATCTCTATTTAACGAATTTTCCATATAACGAACTTTTTTTCGGGATTTAGTGACTTCTTTAAATAGAGGTCCGACTGTATTACTTGTCTATTTTGTATAGAGTTAACAATATATATATATAATATATATATATATATATATATATATATATATATATATATATATATATATATATATATATATATATATATAATATATATATATATATATATATATATATATATATATATATATATACAACCTTTAACCTTTGTCCAGAAAGTTCGGTGAATGACGTCATAGTGCTCACGGTCGTAAGAGTTTTGAACTGGCGCATACCGTGCCGGACAGATGAGGACTGGTCTGAACCAGTTCCTGAGCGGCGGCGCTGCAAGTTAGCTTATCATGTGGAAACACTTTATCGTAGAGTGAAGGTGTTGGTGCTCTGTCGAAATTCAAAATGGATCAGCGAACGAATATGCTGTTCTTTTTCAAACTTGGAAAATAAGCGTAAGAGTCTCATGGAATGCTGCTAAAAGTTTACGACGAACGCGCTGTCACCTTGAAGTGCGTGTATAAGTGGCTTAAACTCTTCCGAGAAGGGTGGGACAGCATTGAAGACTCCCCCTGAAGTGGTCGTCTTGCAACTGCACGCACCCCGGACAACGTACAGAAAGTAAAGGGATTGTTGGCCAAGGATCGTCGTGTGACAGTGCGAATAATAGCGGAGGAAGTGAGAATTGGTCGTGAGATGCCCCATCTCATACTGACCCAAGATTTGGGTAAACGCAAGTTTTTCTCCAGACTTGTGCCCCACACTTTGACGCCGAAACAAATGCAAATTCGGTTTGACGCTCGTGGAGACTTCCTCGACATGGCGGATCGAAACCCAAATTTCCTGAAAACCATTGACACGGGTGACGAGACCTGGTGCCTGAAGTACGACACCGACGTCAAGCGTCAGAGTATGGAGTGGCGAGGTCCAGGGTCGCCGAAAAGCAAGAAGATGCGAAGTGAGAAATCCTGCATCAAGACAATGCTCGTGGTGTTCTTCGACACTTAGGGTATCATCCATAAAGAATTCCTCCCAAAGATCACCACGTTAAATGCCGCTATGTACGTGAATATACTGAAACGTCTGCTGCAAAGGATCAACCGGGTACTACCCCAGTACGCCAAGCAAGGCAACTGGTACCTGCTTCCCGACAATGCCCGGCCACATACTGCCTTTCTCGTGCAGTACTACCTGGCTTACAGGCGAGTTGTGTACCTAAATCACCCACTCTACTCCCAAGACTTGTCTCTCCCGGACTTTTTTTTTTGTTCCCCAAGTTGAAATCAGCCCTGAAGGGCCACAGGATTTCGGACATTCGGACCTCCAACGAAATGCTGCAACCCAGCTGAAGGCCATCCCTAAAGACGACTACACCAGGAGTTTCCAAAATTTGTACAGCCGTTCCTAAATGTGCATTACCGCCTACGGGGATTACTTCGAAGGAGAGTAACAGCTATTTCATGTAAGACAATCCATTGTAACTATAGACACATTCACCGAACTTTCTGGACAAAGGTTGTATATATATATATATATATATATATATATATATATATATATATATATATATATATATATATATATATATATATATATATATATAGTTCAATGAATATTTTTCAAGAATTTCCTAAATTTACCCTAAGGATCTAATTTTTAAATATCAAAAATGTAATACTTTTAAAAATATGTAGTTCATATATGTATTTAAAACATAGCCTGAAATTTTTGTAAGAAAGAATATGTACAACTAATTTCCGACCCAGGATATGTGTGTAACTATTTGCCTATACATTTCCTGTTTCAGAGGCTTTAATGAAGCACATACATACCTAGATATTATGATGTGAACATTTTTATAAATTAATTATAATCCATAATAATATGTGGATATAATTTACAGTGGCATTTACTTCTAAATTTATATGCAAATGAATCATCATATCTATTGTTTTCTTTTTATGTTACTCCGATACTGAGTTTCACTGGCTTTCTCTTTCGGTAAGTTTAAAATAATAGCTCTGTACTATTAGGAAAAAAATGCACTTCATATCTGTGAAACTTGAATCTGTAAATATATCTGTGAAACTTGAATTCATATGATATATGATGTCTCATCGATCACATTTAAAATATATATTTTGACTATTTATACACTCGCAGACGCATGTATCAGTTAAAATTTAATACTACGACTTACAGGTAAGAACCCATTTTGATACAAACGTAATATGATTTATAGTTTACATGAGGTAAGATAATATTTCATAATAAGAGTATTAGTTTCCAATTAAACCTGAGAATTAAATTTCCAATTAAAATATATATTTCGGCAATTTCTATTTTTTGAGGTCTCAAAATTCTGAGACTTAGAAAAAGGAAAACTTTCAGATACAAACCTGATCAGAAATATAATAAAATTGAGGTAATTTAATATTTGATTATTAAAGTATTACATTCCAACTGAAACAGAGATAATGCAATGCATAATTTTAAAATTTTGAAGTGTTTTATATTCGTTATTAACTTTCACAACGATATGATTTTTTTAAACATTTATACCCTTAAAAGAAAGTAAACTGTATATAATTATTTTTTTAAGAATCAATAATTAGATGAATATTATTACCCAGTAATATTATCAAATATGCAATGCAAAGCTTTTGAGAAGTTTCAGCAATATAATTGAACGCATGTCAGCGAGCATTTTAAAGTAAGTAACATCTGTATGTAGAAGACCTACTAATATCCTGTAATGTGAAACAGATTTATCTGAAGCTGTTATAATACGAAAACACGTGATTGAACCAATCTGACTCTTGCACGTAATAAGTTTTAACAGGATTTCAAGACTATTCCGTGATCGTTGCAGGGCTTTGCTCCATCCTGACAAGTTTTATGCCAATTTCACTATCGAGCAACTGAGTGATCTTTATCTAGGCTTATAAATATAGATACATACACACACACACACACAGATACACACATACACACATACATACATATATATATATATATATATATATTCCTTTTCCATTCAGATTATCATTAAAGATTTCTATACTACAATATATGTGTAAAAACATGTTTGTTTCAAAGTTATATGAATAGTTTCAACTACCTGAAAGTAAAACGTAATATCTACTTATGTAACTTAAAATATAAACAAATCAAATAAACAAAAAATAAAAATCAAGCATTGACTGCTAAAACACTTTAACTTAAAATCTACCCTAGCAAAGAAAACATAAAACTTTTCAATAAAGGATAGCGCAGAAGCTTCATATCCTCATAATAAAAATACAAATATAACTAAAAATAAATAATCCAACAGAGTTCGATAAAAACTAGAAGAATATAGACAAAAAACAAACAGAAATCAAACACTCAGAGCATCCATGCACCAGAGGCAAGATTCTGTATAAGTGCCGGAACTGAACCATAAAAAGACATAGAGGTAACCGACAGGTCTCGTCATCAGGGAGCCTAAACAAATCAGTTACCTCAAGGGGAACTTTCTGAATAGGATGAAGGTAAGACCAAAAGACATCCCAAGGCCCCGAGTTCCCCATGGAAACAATTTGTCGAAAGAAAATGAAAAGACAAACACAACTTACAGTAAGGGCTCAACGCACCATACATGCAAGCACACCACACCATACATGTACCGTCACTTACGGAATTGGGGTGTGTATGCATCTTTGGCTTTGCATTTGGATTATTTGTGTGCTTGCATGTATGGTGCGTTGAGCCCTTACTGTAAGTTGTGTTTGTCTTTTCATTTTCTTTCGACAAATTGTTTCCGTGGGGAACTCGGGGCCTTGGGATGTCTTTTGGTCTTACCTTCATCCTATTCAGAAAGTTCCCCTTGAGGTAACTGATTTGGTTAGGCTCCCTGATGACGAGACCTGTCGGTTACCTCTATGTCTTTTTATGGTTCAGTTCCGGCACTTATACAGAATCTTGCCTCTGGTGCGTGGATGCCCTGAGTGCTTGATTTCTGTTTGTTTTTTGTCTATATTCTTCTAGTTTTTATTTAACTCTGTTGGATTATTTATTTTTAGTTACATCGGCTTATGTAACGATATACACACTTCTTCAAATGCACAATAAAAAGGATGGCTACATGTTTCAAACTAATATATAGGTCATCTTCAGGCCGAGGAGCATATGTTATGATTGTAACTATAAACAATTGTCAAATTCTAGGGCCATCGCAACTTCATGATATAACTAGGAACTACAAAGGAAGATCTATAAGAAACGGCATGGGGGCTAAAGGGATGCCCGAAAGAGAAAGGAAGGGGAGACATTTTTATGACCACCAGACCACACCCGGGATATACCTGTTAACGAAGCTAACAGACAGAGCAGGAAAATTAAAGAAAGGTGGGGAAATAGAAACGAGAAGAAGAAATTATTCAAAGGATTAAAAATAAAGTGATATGTATCAATAACATGCAAATATGTTTCCCGGTAGTATAGATAACCATGTAGTACATGGTTATCTATACTAGATGGTAATATTAACGTAGACCATATTATTAACAAAAATATAATTTTTTTTTCAAATAGTGAGGTTTACAAGAAATCTACTTCAAAAAGTGCAGTTACTAAGTTGAAAATTGTCTTAGCTAGAAAATTTAAATTTATGTCCGGGTCCCAAGAGTGTTTGGCTGTCATTAATTTAGCTTATTCTCTATATTTTACAAACATAGAAAGTTCTTTCCTGCGCGTATCAGAGGCACGTTTGGTATGACCAACGGAGGATAAATTGCAACGGCAAGGTAGGCTAAAACACCCCACTGATGAAATTCGAGTATTGGGATTTTTATTGGGGATATTGAAGTTTATTTTAAGAGTTCAATACAACTTTATAATTGAAGAGAGAAATTGATTTTTCTAAATTTAGGACACATGGGTGGGAGTTGAGAAAAATCTGCTCATGTATAAAAGATGCGAATGAAGGAAAAAATCATTCCTTTCAAATCGGTACTTATCAATGCATTATATTAAAATAAGACAAACTGAAAGATAAACAATACCTCATGGTTAAATTTTAAAATGATATTCCCTAAAAGCTGTGAATTAGTGGACATTTAAAAAATAAAAAAAAGACAAATGTTTGCTGGAAAGAAAGTTAAATTATGTATGAATATACTTCTATTTGAATAATAGGCTGTGGAATTTTCTCTAGAGCTATAATAATGTGCACATATTATTTAAGATTATAATTAATTAGTGCATCTGTCATGTAGTCAAACAACTGGATGATTTATAAGGGAATAATTACAAACCTAATTAATATCAATTTGTCTATAGAGTACATTTTTTGATTAAAATTATTTCAAATGAATTGGTAGTACATGGCGTACCTCAGAGGACAAAAAACAGAAAATGACACGATTTTGACATTTAAAAAATAACAAAAAAATTAGATAAAAACACACATGCCTTGCTCCGAGCGCCTCTACACAAACTAATTAATATTTTGCTCTTTCATGCATCTAAATTTATTTTTATGAAAAATGAAAAGCCTTTTTTAAGAATTTTCCTCTTTTTTGTGAGTGGGAAAAAGGAAAATAATGAATACTTCCTACTAATATAAGATATTCTAGGTGATGTTAACAAACTATTAAGTTAAAATGATCTCATAATTATCTTTTTATGTCATTTTAAACTTTTTCATCTAGAAAGCTATAATAGAAGGAGAAAAGAAGCAGTTGTAATTATTTTTAAACTTTTCTAAGGAATTTAAAATCAATAACTTTTTCTTATATTTTCTAAAATAGCTTTCAAACTTTTTAAACCTGCTTCCTTTACAGTCTGTAATTTATGACTACGTTACTTTAAAGCTCCGATCCGCAAGATTTTCTCTTTATTCTGCTACCGTACTTTGAGAGTGATTATAATTTTTAAACTTATATTTTTTCATATAAACAGTAAGAACTCACATCTGGGTAAAAATGAACTTCAAGTAATAACTTTTTTCTAGAGAGACAATGATTGGTGAAGCTGATTTTCTTTAACAGAAAAATATGCTAGACGAAAAAATAAAATTACCTTTAGTTAATAATTATATGTTTTAGAATATTTTAAATTTTTTCGGAGTTAAACATCTTATGTACTTTATAAAAAGCAATAATTTTATTACTAAAATGCAAATTTATATATTCACACTCACACACACACATACATATATATATATATATATATATATATATATATATATATATATATATATATATATATCGATTGATTGATTGATTGATTGTTATGATCTAATGACCTTACTTCAGTAGAATATCAAATTCTGTAGACATGAATAAACACACAAACATAGTCCTTTGATTTTAATTAATGACAAATATATAATATGCTGAGTTCTTTTAATTCCTGATATCAAAAGTAATATTCTGAGTAACAAATACAAAGTTATCTGTTGGAAAAGTAACTGTGTACTGCTATCACTAAGAACGTGCTTAACGGCAAAAATGCGTGATCATTACGTGCTGGCAAATAGCTAAAACCATACACAAAACATGCATTCACCTCTGAAGTCAGAATTCAAACTGTTCTACTTTCCGGAAAACAAACATTCAAATGTAAATTCAGTGAAATTCCGACCTTCAGTTCAAGATGGACCATGGTCATAGGAACCGAATATATATATATATATATATATATATATATGTGTGTGTGTGTGTGTGTGTGTGTGCGTGCGTGCATGTGTGTCATTTACTTACCTTTACGATAAACGATACATCAAAAAATTTCTATCAAGTATCAGAATCGCGTCAGAACAAATGGCAAAAATATGTCCTCAAGAATAGTGTACTTTTTTTCTTTTACCCCCCCCCCCTCTCCTCCCAAAAAATCCCCGTTTTCTTTAGTAATAATTTTATTTGCTATGCAGTAAAGCAATAACTCTAGTCTCCTACCAGGTAAAAAATACTTTAAAATATCGTTATCATACTTTTGTAATTATACAAATGTATGGCGGAATTAAATGACATACTCCAGAAAACACGTGCTTTTGAGTATATATTACGCTTATGTTGTAATTCAAATGTAATATAAAAATGCAAGGCATGAACTATGTGCTCCTGTCTCTGTCATTTGCTCATCGCTACGATAAACGATACATCAAACAAGGTTCTATCGAGTATCAGATTCGCATTGGAACGATACACACAAGAAAACTCATTAGAGGGAGTGACAACTGGAAATAACGCAAAAGTGAATGCAGTGAAGCATCGCATTTCCTTTTTCCTGGATTGTCTTTTCCATTCGGAGTGTATGAAACAGAATATCTGAGCTTGATATCTGCAACGCCCAGAAAATAACCATCGAAGCAAAAGGCCGTTAATGGTTGAACAGATATTTGAAGATTAATGAAAGCATGTTGTTATTTACATATAGTAAAGGAAAACAAGGAGAGATAAAATATTTGCTTTTCCGTTATGCTCGCAGAGGGATTTTAGTAAAATCAGTTATTTACTTACGGTGCTCAAAATAGCATCTAAATTAATAACATGCTCACGCAAAAATTTGTCGAAGGGATTTCTACTATGGAGAAACTGTATCCTATACATAGAAATATATATAGATATATATTTATATATATATACGGAAAATATTAAATTTTGTAATCGGATGATCCTTTCCTGATAACCGTGTGTATATATATATATATATATATATATATATATATATATATATATATATATATACCTGGTGTCCCAAAAATGACAGACGATTTGAAAAGTCAATTATAGAAAAACGGAAGGCGATAGAAATGTACGGTTTGCTGCATTCTGTTTAGGTATCCAGGGAATTTATTCTCACCAATTTTCAAAATTAGTTACAAATGTGGTCAACAGATGGCGCTGCTGACTAGGAAAAACTATAAAACAATGTTTTCAAAATAACCACCGTTTGCAGCAACAACGCGGCGCAGTTAGTGGTCAAAATTCGCAGACGCCAGTGCAACCATTTCAATTTGATTGTTCTGACAAGCAGCAGAGATGTATTGTTCCAGTTCATCTACAGTTTGTGGATTGTGATGATACACCAGGTCAAGTACCCCCAAAGAAAAAATATCATGTCGTCAAATCTGACTTATAGGGAGGCCAATCCATGCCACTTTGCGTATGCTTCTTGCTTTGAAAACATTGTTTTATAGTTTTTCCCAGTCAGCAGCGCCATCTATTGACGAACTTTGTAACAAATTTTGAAAATTGGTTAGAATAAATTCCATGGTTACCTAAGCATAATGCAGCAAACCGTATATTTCTATCACCATCCGTTTTTCTTTGATTTTTCAAATCGTCTGTCATTTTTGGGACACCCGGTATATATACAGTGGTATCTCAGTACTGGACGTTAATTGGTCCCAGAAGGTACGACGTATACTAAACGAATTATTCCCATAAAAGGTAATGTAAACTGAAATAATACGTTACTGAACCACAGATTTTCACCTTTCACTTGCCAATTTCTAAATTGATTGTGTTGTTTTTTGATACAAGATCTTAAAACTAGAATGCTATAAATTAAATACAATAATTAGATAAATAAAATAGACTTTAACTTCACTCAACCTCCACTAAGAGGAATTCATGGCCCACTGGGATTGTAGCGAGAGGTTTTTGATTCCAAGGAAAGTCCCTTTACAAGAAAACAACATGCACTTAAGAATAAGTTCTTTCCATTTTCTATCTACTAATAAACCATGCTGGGGACCTAGATTTCGGGAGTTTCAGTACAAACCTATCAAACGATGCTTTGTTCTGCCTTCGTTTCAAAAGTCCACAGTTCAGTTTTCTAGAGCTTGGTCAGAGGGATAGTTATCAACAAAATTTTGTATTTTAACCCATTTACAACACATTTCGTGTGTCACTGAATTAGGGGATACCTTCCTTTTTCCCTCCTCACTTAAAGAAACTTCCTCAGCCTCTGTCTGCTGCAGCCCCATTGCTGAGCTCATCTTTGTGTTAGTACACTAAACCTTCAAGGTCTCCATCCCTAACTTCCATGGCAATTTACTTTCCCCCACACACTATGTCTTCCACTTTTGGTACAGCATTAAATCCTTCAAAAATCCTTCTTACCCCCAATGTTTGTTCTGTAGCAAGATCAGACACGCAAGTACCAGGCCCTTACTGTCGCATGGTTGTACTCATTCGTTTCTTCTGAGTGGTATCACTAACCTTCTTTGAAGTCATGATGACTTCTACGAACAAAACAAACAAAAAAAGCTCAAAATGAATAAAAATAAATAGCAAAATATGTGATTGTCTACTCTGAGTGCGATATTAATGAGTGCGAGAATTTCGGCTAGCTTGGTGACAAATTTGGTGACATTTGGTGACTTCGGAAAGCCATAGAACCAACCCGATTTCACCTAGTGAGCGTTGTTATCAAGTACTGTAAATTTATATTTCTAGAACAATCGAGAATATCAACAGGGGTATAAAAACTTGCCGAACACGGCAGCTAAAGTTTTGATTCCTAGACTTCTTAGTTGAAACTCAGCTCCTTTGCGTGAACTGTCTTGTGTCAAATCTGATGCCCTTTGCTCAACTTTGCCATTGTCTTAATTGACTGTTTGTAGTGTTTGTTAACTGTACAAGACTAAACAAAATGTACTTGTGTTCTGTTATCTCGAGACATTATTCACAAGTATAGTCCAACAAAACGCTAGAGTACTTAATTTATTACGGCAGTATGTCGATTCAATTTTTCTCCGTTTTGCGATTTTCTCACCTGCGGCATATTTCGAAACGTCCAGATGATTCACAATGTATCAAATATGTAAGAAATTAATCCTGATATTATGTTCCAAAATCTGACATCTATGCAGTCATGATTAGTGTTAAATTTATTACAATATACTATATATTTACTTTTTGCTGTTGAAAGACATTCTGTGATTAGGAAATTTCTAAACGTGGAGATTACTTACAATATATGAAACATTGTAGTAATTGTTTATCATATCCTTCTTTTGCGACAAAATATAGCTCATACGTTCTTATAATTAATATCAGTTTAATTAAAGTAGAACGCCATTTTTATATTTCTTCGTTGTACATTTTATTAGCTTCATTACTTTTATTAGCTTAGCTTAGACTTGTTATGTAAAAAGTGTAGATATAAAAGGGGAAAGCCACGAAGAAATGCATATTGGTTGAATCCTAATTTGACTACAATAAGAAGTAAGGTAAGAGCTCTTAGAAGGTTATATCAGAAGGAGATGGAACATCAGAAACGCCTTGAGTTGGGAATTAAATATAAATTAGAGAGAGCTAAGTATAGAAGAGAAATATTGAAGGCAAAAAGAGATAAATTTAATGAATTCGTTGAAAGAGTTACAATTAAGGATATGTTTGGTAATATATACTCCTTGATAAAGAATAAAAATACTAAAATAATCACAGCAGAAGGATTGAAAGATAATGAAGGAAATATTAAGTATAAAGAAGAAGAAATAAAAATAATTCTAGCGGCACATCATTTTCAACGAGAAGACGAGCATATAAATTATGATTATGTAAATTCTGAGGATGAGCAATTAATTACAAATATTGAAGTGGAAAAAGAAATACAAGAATTGAAGCCTGAAAAAGCCCCGGGTTTTGACGGATTTACGCAGAGTATAGTTCAACAGATCAGCAATATAGATAGTCTATTTTTGACTAAGTTATACAATAAATGTTGGCAGGAAGGAAAGCTCCCTAGGAAATGGAAAAAAGCTAGCGTGGTATACATACACAAAGATGGTAAAGACCCCTCAAATCCTAGTTCTTACAGACCGATATGTCTACTCCCCATTTTGGGGAAAGTTTTGGATAAAATCCTCTCCAATACAGTGATTGAACATCTTGAAAGTATGAGTTTATTGTCTGAAAATCAATTTGGCTTTAGGAGAAATAGGGGAATAGTAGAAGCATTGAATAGTGTTTTTGATAAAATTAAAGAAAACAAAGAGAATGGCTACCATACGTGCTTAATTGCTCTGGAAGTGAAAAATGCATTTAATTCAGTTAGAATAAAAAGAATAAAGGAAGAACTTGACAAAACTGAAATGGATACTAACTTAAGGAAAATACTAATGGATTATCTGAAAGACCGTACTGTAATTATAAATGAAGAACAAGAGTGGGAATATAATATTGGCGTGCCACAGGGTTCGTCCATTGGGCCAATCCTATGGTTACTAATTATTAATGAGTTGCTATTAGAGAATGTGCGCGATGGCAACAAAATACAGGCATTTGCGGATGATATAGTAATACTGCTTACGAGTAAACTTATATATAGATTTACAGAGATAGCGAGAGCAATAATGGAAAAATGTTCGAGCTGGGCCGATAAAAACCAACTACAATTTAGTGTCGAAAAATCCAACTACATAATAATACCACACAAAGGAAAAGTGACAAGGAGACCGACGATTAAGTTTAAAGGGGAGAACATCAAATACAATGAGCAAATTAAATACTTAGGAATTTACTTAGACGAGAAGCTAAATTTTAAATTTGATATGAATAATATTAGAGATAAGGCATTAAAATTTCAACACAGTATCAATAGAGTCAGTAAGAGTACGTGGGATTTGAAACCTGAGATTGTCAAAAAGCTATATTTAACTGTTATAGAAAAGATACTATTGCATGGAGTGCAGTCATGGTATAATGATAAACGTACAATGGATTTAAAATTAAGACAGATACAACGACCATTCTTAATAATGTTAACTAAATGTTACAGAACAGTTTGGATGGATGCACTCCACGTTCTATCAGGATGCATACCATTAGACTTAACAGCTAAAATTGAAAAGAATATCTATGAAATCTACAATAAAGGATCAGAAAAAAAAATAGGAGACATCGTACTGAACAAGCAGGATTGCTAAAGAAAGTACGTGAAATGAGGAAATATGAATGGACATATAACATGGAATCAAAATCGAACATTAAATACTACACTGATGGCTCAAAAACCAACGAAGGGGTTGGTTCGGCGTGTACACGTTACAACCTTAATGTTTTAGAACAGGCAAAACTTAAACGTCTACCTAATAATGCATCATCCTATAGCGCCGAAGTTGAAGCCATTGACACGGTCATCACTGATGCTATAAGTAAAGGAATACAGGAAATCGACATATGCAGTGATTCTAGAAGTACACTGCAAGCTATATGCGCATATTATTTTAAGGGAGATAGGGTTGAAAATATAAAAAACCTAACAGAAAGTCATGAGATAGCAGTAAACTTACACTGGGTTAAAGCCCACTGTGGCATTAATGAAAGTGAGATGGTAGACGCAGCAGTTAAACAAGCAACAACACTGAATGAAATCACAGGAAATTATAAATTAACTAAAGAACAGATTAAAAATAAAATTAAGAATTATTACATAAATATATGGCAAGAAAATTGGGAGAGAAGCAGTGTAGGAAGGAAAGTATTTGAGGTATTCCCTAGAGTTTCTACGAAAAGACTGTCGGCAGATTTCCTTGTTAATCAAGCAATAACTGAACATGGCTGTATAAGAGTCTATCAAAACAGA
This sequence comes from Dolomedes plantarius, assembly GCA_907164885.2. Taxonomy (NCBI): domain Eukaryota; kingdom Metazoa; phylum Arthropoda; class Arachnida; order Araneae; family Dolomedidae; genus Dolomedes; species Dolomedes plantarius. The sequence continues at coordinate 63,838,754 of OU015497.1, forward strand.
TTTTTTGCTAAAACAGATCTTTGTGAGTGTGGCAGTATACAAACTATAAAGCACTTTATATACAATTGTAGCAAATGGGCTGAAGCACGAAAAAACTTACCTTTTGGCTTTCAAGATTGGGCCCCTAGTAAATTATTTACGGATTATCATTGTAGAAGGTGCATCAAGAATATTATGCAGGAACTTATGAATATACACTTCCTCCTACAAGGGGGAGGTGGATAGCCCCTCAGATTTAAAAAAAAAAAAAAGACACGTAAACTAATTGCAAAAAGAAAAACTTCGGGACCCGGCTGGGCTGGATTGCCGTCGGGATGATTAGTTTTATTATTGAAGGGCCGTATAACCTTCGGGTGTGGACGGCGGCGATATTACTTATTAGCTTTACTCAAATTTATAATCATTAAAAAATTAACATTTTAAAATACATATGTTTTGACACCATTACTCCTTATATGATTTTTTTCATAACAAAGTATCATTCACATGTTCTCAAAATTAATATTAAAATATATTAAAATAGAATGCCACTTATTCGCATTTTAATTTTTGGATTTTCTAATACAATATTATGTTTTAATATCAGCTCCTATGCAGTTTTTTAAAGATACATAGATTTATTTTTAGCTGGAGATATATATGAAATAAACCGAATATTTTAGGAATATATATATATATATATATATATTTACAGGGTGATTATAATTAAAGTTCAACTTTCAAAATGCTGTAAAAAAATAACCACTGGTCAGAATGACTTGAAATGTGACCTGAATATACGCAAAGAAGGGGGAAAGGGTATTGCATAAGAAACAAATTCTTTATTTTAGCAATAGATGGCGCCTTATTCGCCATAACGTAAATGGCTACTAGTGATATTTGAACCCCAATGGGACGGCTATTGTTTGAGTTGCAGGTTAAACCAACTGTACTGTTCAATATGCATGACTTTATCGGTGTTTTACTGAATAAATGACTTCCAAGTCATTCAGCATTTGTAGCACACTTAGTGGAGAGCCTATCCACTACAACAAGGTACTGCCCTATCAGATGGGAAAAATCGGTTTTCAATTGTATCGATACTTGCTCAAGAAATATTCAATACATATATATAGTTAAAATATTCTGTTTTTTCGTTACCCTTTATTCTGTCTTCAATAAATATAAAAAAAATAGATTACCATAAAAATTTGAAAATGTATCCTTTCCAACGTCTGTCATTGCCTAACTTTATTAAAGGGATGGTGGATTTTGTGTCCAGTATTTTTTAAATAGTAAAATCATTTATATAGTAATTAAGGGAAATAATAAGGCAGTACCTAGTATTTTCTCTACATAATGTTTTAAAACACTGTCATCTGTCAAGCAGAATTAATGTATAATTAAAATTTATATTAAGTTGAACATATAAGTGTGGTTTCTTTCTATATACATTTTCATAAATATTTGACCTAAAAATATTGCTTTACAGCGTGTGTTGTTTAAATTATAGCTTGCTTATACAGTTTTCATTATAATAGCACAACTGATTTAATACACCGTTAAGGGTCATGAAACCTGTGGTGAGAAAATGTGCTATGCCTTACGTTTGAAATAAAGAATTTTCAGACAAAATATGTAAATTACTCTTTGAAATATTATATAGCGTGATTTATAAAAACATGCCTTTAAAATTATGTCTTTAACAGTATAATTTTAAAAAGGTTTGTGTACACTTAAAGGTGGAATTAATTAAAAGGATGTAATGTATTAATCCCTTATATTATTTTGCATTTATTCAGCATATTGTTCTTTAGAGCCATTTTCACAATTTGGTAATCTAAAGAAATTGTTTATAAAATGGCTTATACTATAAATCTTTTAAATAATGAGGATGTAAACTGAGCTAAATACCAAAATAATTCCCCACAACCGTTTATTTTTGAGTGCACAGTTAGCCCAGTGTTAAAAAATAGGATTAAAATTTTGTCACATATTTTTTACACCAAAACGTAATGGTTGAAATCGATATAAAAAATATCTGGTATATGTGACTAAAAAAGTTGAAAAGAGAACAATCGATTAAATAAAAATGGGGGTGCACATTTTATGACACTTTAGCTTGCTTAGGTGATCACAAATTGGCCCCAGCGCAGACGAGTTTACACGCTTGACATAATTTCAGTTTCAGCAATATAAAGCAAAATAAGACATGCCTTAAAAGTTTACTGCAAATATTCCGAAAGTATGCAGGACTAGTTATCAAATCTTTATAAACTATTACAAGCATTTTTGCTGCCCAACAACTCTCTTAAATATACTACATTAGCTAACGTTCAAACATTTGCTTCCTAATGCTAAATCGCCTAAATGGTATATATCATGGTTGAAATCTTGCCAATAAAATAATAAGTAACAATGAAATAGGCAGAAGGGAAAAATCGTAGTTTATCGTAATATTAAACTGTGTTATATATGCCGGGTGCGTTATGCAAAGTTAAGAAATTTGTAATAAAAGAAGTAATGCTCGGAAAATTTTTCTGTTTGTGCCAATAGGATAAGAGGGACACTGGATTTTTTCTATGTAAAAAAAAAAAAAGAAAAAAAAAAAAAAAAAAAAAAAAAAATTCCAAAATTAACCGGAAGAGGGCGCTCACACGTCATACTGAGAAGTTTTATGCAAATCAGGCAAACACAAACAGAAAAATCAAACAGATCACAGTAACATTAGACTGTGAATTTGTTTTAAAGTAACAGATGTTCAATATTACAACTAGCACAAGGTAATAGGCAACTGAGGCGCATCACTAAGCCCATTACAGCAGAGTGTAGCATGTCGCCGTCGATGGCAGCGACTGTCTGTCGAATGACATGTATCAGTTCCACCAAAGTGGTCAGGGAGCCCTGGTACACACGAGACTTAAGTATCCACACAACCAAAAATCTGCCGGGGTCAAGTCTGGTGATCGTGAGGGCCACTGAACCTTATAACCGTGACTTATCACTCGGTCTCCAGTGAAAGATTCCAATAGGAACATCTTGACATCACGTAAAATGCGGGGCGGGACGCCATCCTGCATGAAGGTGACAACATGTAACGCATGTCTCTCCTGCAATGCAGACTTAACGTGATCACGCAAAATCGTAAGATACCGTACTACAGTGACTGTACGGGTTTTCCTGCCGGATACAGAACAAGGCTCTTCAAATAAGAAAGAGCCCAGAATAAAAGACGCGGTGAATGCACACCAAACAGTCACATGAGGAGAATTCAGTGGCTGGCTCAGGTACTCACGAGGGTTTGAAGGCACCCAGATACGACTGTTTTGCGTATTAACGTCACCATGCAGAGAAAAGTGGGCTTCATCCGTCTACATGACGTTCAGCAACCACTGTGGGTTACGTTCCATTTCTTCCACAGCCCATGTAGAAAAGTTTTGTCTTGCATCTGTATCTGCCGGTAATAACTGGTGAAATGCCTGGATTTTGTACAGATACAGATTCAACATTCCGTGCAGAATACGTCGAACCGACGTTTCCGGGATCCCCGTTCTTCTCCGAGCTTCACGAGAACTGCTACTCCCCGTTGATGTCTCGGCTGTCAAATCTGCCATGACACTTTGTACAACATGGACGTGATCAGCACTCAAGAAGGGTCTACCACTTCGTGGACAATTCTCCAAACTCCCCGTTTCCTCAAAACGTTGTACTAAATTCAGTATCCCATTGAATGAAATATGGCTTTTTTGGGCTTCAATCCTTTCTTCGTGTGAAACTTTCGAGATGCAACAGTTATGGATTCACCATTCTAGAAAAGTTTAACCACCAACGCTCGATCTGGTAAAGAAAGCATGCTGCCGGCTTCGAATGACAGATCCATTTCCAGCCAGTTGTTTTATTAATAGCCTGATTTGCATAAAACGTCTCAGTATGACGTGTAAGCGCCCTCTTTCGGTTGCTTTCGGATTTTTTTTCATGGAAAAAAATCCAATGTACCTCTGATCCTATTGGAGCAAACAGAAAAATTTTCCTAGCATTACTTCTTTTATTACGATTTTTTTAAATTTGCACGAATTTATGACACTATATATAAATATAAATATATTGTAACATTAGTATAGTTGATTGTTACAAACTATCAGACCCTTTTTTAGCTCTATAACTGCGCATAACATGCATTTGGTTGTGCTAACTGGTTCGGCCTTTATCAAACCGATGGACATAACAAGCGTTTTTCTCACAGGTCGATTTAAAGAAGTAAATAAAACATCACTTTTCGATATCAAAGGAATATTTATGGGATTTTCCATCGATAAATCTCAATCGTAAGCCACACAAAACTTATGCTCCTGAGCCTGGCGAAGGGGTGCTATACTTAATCCCAAAGAAATTTCCAATTTTGTACAGTGTAAGGTATACACAAGATTCGATTCACAAGAATCGAACTTTTGAGTGAATTAAAGAAGCTGCTTCAGATATGCTAATTTTGGCATACGCGCTTAGTATAAATACCACGCAGCGTCATTAATGAAAAGAAAGGGAGTTGTTGTTAAGGTTGAAAAGGTGTTATCCTGCGCTAGTGCTTTACGGGCCAGAAGTTTACGTGGCAGTACTGCTGGTTTGACTTACTGTTCGTGAGTATAAAAATATATTGTTCTTAAAAAGCTGTATTTACATTCCGTACAAGTAGTACGCATGCTTATTGCTGTAAAAGCCAATTATATGTGCAGCGAATTCAATAAACATTATTTCATGTATAAACTGTGTTTGTATATAATTCAAATAGAGTGCCACTTCAAATTATATACACCCAAGTCTGGGTAGAAGTGAGCATAGATTCTCTATACTGGCGCCCGAAAAATATATATACCCTGGTAGTTAGCGTTAAATTTGTAACGAACAACATAATTGAAATTAAAAACTGTGTACTGTGTACGTATATTGATAAAATTGTTGCAAGTACTTATATACTATTTAAAAAATGAGTGTTGTAGAACAAAATCCTGCTGGAAATTTTCCTCGGGTAATTATGGTTCAGCAAATTGCGCCATTCGAAGCCACCTTCAATGGCGGCCCCTCAAGCCAATTCCTAAAGAAAATTGAGCATTACTTTCAGCAACAATGCACCCCAGAGGGGGATAAACTTAAAATTGCTATAGCCGCTTTAAGAGGTAGTGCATATCAGTGGTACACGTGTATGAAAAGCAGTAATCTGATTTTTGACTATTTGTCATTCAAGCAACAGTTTCTTAGTGTTTTTCCAAAGACCTTTAATCAAAGTGAAATTGAAGCGGAAATTTATTCGCTAAGGCAACGTGAAGGTCAGTCTGCATTAGATTTTGCTATGGAAAAGATTTCCAAGTGTGAGGAATATTTAGAAGAGTTGACGGAAGCGATAATCTTAAAAATAGTTATCCAACGTTTGAAGCCAAGTGTTCAAGATTTTTTAGATAATCAAACAATTACAAGCAAGGTTACCCTCCTTCAAGCTTTAGCTAAATATGACAATAGACATTTCTTCGCTACCCCTCACCGTCATTCAGGTACGAGAAGTTTTATACAGCCGCGCCAAAATTTTTCGCGAGTTTCAAACCAGCAGCGTAAGCAGTACCGCAGGCAAAATAATAGAAGCGCACGGCGTGATAATGAAATTAGTGCACTTAAAGAAAATATGGAAGCACCTTACTTGCACTGGCAAGTTGATTCACATGATATGGTTCAACCTGTTAAAACTGTGTGGTCAAATGTATTATTTTGTCCGAGCAGTAATCATTATTTTGAGAATAGTGAAAGTCAGGGTATTTTTGTGGCTTATAAAGAAAGTGAGTCTAGCTGGAATAATGCGGTAATTCCAGTACAAATTTCTGAAAATAGGGCCGATACTAATGCTAGTGGTTTAGAAAATAAATCATCGGACACTTCTATTAATGCTATACCTGATATTATTAATGCTATACCTGATATTATTGATGCTATACCTGATATTTTAGATGATATTCACACATCTGTTAATGAAGGAAATTTAGTAGATGACGAAGTATGCGTTACGGAAGTTAGTGAATACTTATTAGTTGACGACAATAAAAATTCTTTAAACGATAGTAGGAACTCGCTAGGTAATGATGATATTATTTCAAGTTTCCAGCCGAATGAGGATTGTATAGGCCAGGTTGATAATATGGTTTTAAATAAAGTACATGAAAACCAGACTGAGAATCAGGATGAAAAGTTGACACAGAGTTATACTGTAGGTAGTTTAGCTGATGCTTCGGAAGTTATAGAGAAAGTTTGCAATAAAACGCACGAGTACGAAAAGCTTAATCTTCCTAAAACTGAAGGAGTGTTAAAGAATTTAAATGATAACGATTCTGATGTCACAAGTTTCAAAGAAACTTTTTCGTCAAAAGAGGATAAAACTAAAGTTAAGGGGGATAAAAAACGTGAAAAAGAGCCTTCAGGTTCCAGCATTAAAACTGCTAATACTGTAGTAATTAAGGCGGCGTATAAGTTTCAAAAAATAGAATCTGCATTAAAATCTAATACCGATACAAGCAAAAGTACGAAGAAAAGTAAAGTGTGCACTACAAAACCTCCATCTAAGGATGAACGTGGCACACATAAGGTACACAAGGTTATAAAAAGGAAGAATGACAATTTTAAAGCTCCTTTGCATAAGCACAGGGAACGCAAGATATCAGCCGCCCAGCAAGGTTGGCCTCCTCCCAAGAGACCTCCTGTCCATCGTCAAGCCGGACCAGCGCCTCAGGACCAACGACCTGCTGCACGAAGGATGACCACACGGTCAACGAACCCCTTTACTAGGACTGCGACCATCAAGAGAGGTTCAGCGGATTGGACAAACTGGTGCAGTGAAGTTGCTGCATTCATGAGGAACAAGTCTTGTATCAATTCTCTTATTCTAACTCCCACCCTTTAATAAAATCGAACCAAATTGGTTTGAAGTTCCCCATTGTAGATACTGTGTAAACATTTTGAGGGGAAGTGGTGAGGCACTGAAAAAAAACGGTATACTGTTGTTTTATAAATTTTTGAAGGGGACATGTAGTGAAAAAAAAATAATACATACTAACTACAGATAACAAACAACTAACATACTAACTTCACAAATCATAACACATGTACATTATAAATTGGGGGAGAGCAGATACAGTCAAGAAATGTCATGCTGTGCAATTGTGTTGTCACTTTTAATTAAAATAGATATTTTAGGGCGCAGTTGGCCAGCCCAGTATCCGCAACTCTGCAAATCCACTGTGTAATGGTGTCACCTGGACCCTTCGGGGTTAGTTTTGTAAAATGGTAGTGGCGTTTTTCCCCCACACAACGTGTGGAAGGTTTTTTGGCTTTGCCACCCATTATGTAAAAAGTCAGACCAGCACGCGTTTTCAATTAGTTAACTGAAGCCGTTCAGACCTCAGTTACCTAATTTTTTTTTTCGAGGGAGGCCAGTGTAAGGTATACACAAGATTCGATTCACAAGAATCGAACTTTTGAGTGAATTAAAGAAGCTGCTTCAGATATGCTAATTTTGGCATACGCGCTTAGTATAAATACCACGCAGCGTCATTAATGAAAAGAAAGGGAGTTGTTGTTAAGGTTGAAAAGGTGTTATCCTGCGCTAGTGCTTTACGGGCCAGAAGTTTACGTGGCAGTACTGCTGGTTTGACTTACTGTTCGTGAGTATAAAAATATATTGTTCTTAAAAAGCTGTATTTACATTCCGTACAAGTAGTACGCATGCTTATTGCTGTAAAAGCCAATTATATGTGCAGCGAATTCAATAAACATTATTTCATGTATAAACTGTGTTTGTATATAATTCAAATAGAGTGCCACTTCAAATTATATACACCCAAGTCTGGGTAGAAGTGAGCATAGATTCTCTATAACCTGACTGAATATATGAAGAAACTAATGCTGGCAACTCGCAGAAAATAAATAGAAATATTTTCAACTTATAGGATCTCAGAGAGTAACATTACCAAACCTGATGTAAATGTCTCGCCTATGGTTACGATGCTCAATATTTAAAAATAAATCGGGTTTTTTTTAGGTTTTGTATATATACAAAGCCATGTATATTTGTAAAAGCCATTCCTAAGCCATTCCTACATGTAAGCCAGGTCAAACTCAAAATGCACCTATACCTCGCTATACGTCCACTCTTTATACGGCATTTCGCTATAACGGCCTTTTTTAATTATGGCACTTATTCGATTTATGGCCTACAATGTTTCGTTATACAGCCACAACAGCGGAAAGTGATGATGACAGCATATTATAGCTTAGTGATTCTTCATGTTAAGGTTCGCCATCGCATTAAAACAGTTTTAAAACATTTTATTTTATGTTTTTTATTATATGTATACATATGTGCATATGATTTCTTATGTTTTTTTGTTTATATGTTTATTTTTTGAATTAATGTTTATTATTACATTGTTTTGTACTTTTATTTTTATGTAAGCATTTTTGTTGGAAATAAAAAAAATAAAATGCTTTATGACCTAAAAACTATATTATTTATAAAAAATCGGAACAGATCCAATTAAGTTTGTATGGGTTTGTATCAAAATAATTGATTCGTTATACGTCTTTTCGCTTTACGGCCAAAATTTAAAACATATTTTAAACTTTATTTTTTGAATTTCTGTTTATTATTACATTGTTTTGTACTTTTATTTTTATGTAAGCATTTTTATTGGAAATAAAAAGAATAAAATGCTTTATGACCTAAAAACTATATTATTTATAAAAAATCGGAACAGATCCAATTAAGTTTGTATGGGTTTGTATCAAAATAATTGATTCGTTATACGTCTTTTCGCTTTACGGCCAACTTTTCTGGAACGTATCTAGGCCGTAAAGCGAGGTATGGGTGTATTTACAACTCCATAGGATCTAGATGAACTACATTTTCAGACCTGATGTAATTTTCTCGGTATCGGATCTAAAAAAAATCGTTGTTATAAGTTTGGTATTTGGGTAGAACCATGTATGTTTGTGTTAGCCATTCCAATGTCATGGTATATAAAATTCAGGCCAAATATTTTCAACTCTTAAAGGATCTAAGTAAATAACATTACCTAACCTGATGCAATTGTCTCGGAATCGGTAAAATTTGAACAAATTCGTCGTTTAAGTTAAGTATTTTGGGTAGAAACATGTATATATGTATATGACCTTGTAAAACTTTTCTGTGAGAAAATGGGCCTAAATCTTGAATTTACGGACTTGACAACGAATGCTCCAACCATTTAGCAACCATGGTTAGGGAAAAAACATAATAAGGAATTTACAATACCAACAGGCAGAGACCAGATGTTGAACATGGTTACTTAACCCTGAGGAAAGGTATGCACAGTCTATTTAAGTAATTTTTTTTTCGATGACTCCCTTAAACATTGCACCTTTTCTTTTTCCAAGCCAACGCACAATATGCTATCCCATACATGTATAATAATATATTTATATATATTCATTCGTTGCTGAAGCTTCATTCTATGATGAGAATTTCGTCATTGACTTCATTGTTGATCCAATTCTTTAAACGGCTTTATTGTTGTTGGGCTGTTCGTTGTTGTAGCTGTCAATTATTGTTTAAAACCCGAGTTTCATACATTTATGTCGGTATTCAACGGACTGATTATTTTACCTATAAGAAAAGTTGGTGTGTAGAACTGTGTTCGGGAAATGCTAGGGAGCATCGCCTATCTCCTACTAGGTGGGCGATAACGAGACCCCCCTTGACTCGTTTCGTCTCTTCAGCTCCCAGGTTTTTGAAAATTCAATATAGTTATGCCAATATTGCAAGGAATATTTATCTACGAATACACCACACAAATATCAATAAATAGCCGCCCCTATTGTATAGAGGTTGGCATCGTGAGCTGCCATAAGATGGGTTCGGGTTCAAATCCTGAATAAAGCTTGTTCGTTTCCATGTCGTCGTCCCCCCCCCCATAGGGAGAAATGCTAGCTCACCTAATATGGGGATCTCATAAAGTAGCCAGCAAAAACATCGGTGAATAACAAAAGGCGAATGCCTCCTATATATATATATATATATATATATATATATATATATATATATATATATATATATATATATACCGGGTGATCCGAAAGTCAGGACGAACTTTAAAAATGAATAATTCGAAAACGAATAAAGTTAAAAAGATGCGGTTTGCACCAAACGGATGGTAAAGAAGCCGGGTTTTGTGTGGCTACGAAAAAAAATAGTTCTGTTGGCGACCAACAGATGGCGCTATAGTTTTTATTTCACCAAAAAATGATTTACAAATGAAAAAATGTTTACAAGTT
>OU015497.1:63854076-63896576 GCA_907164885.2 Dolomedes plantarius
ATGGATGTTATATGCATCAATATCTTTTTTTTCACTTTTCAAAAGTTTTTGATAGTTTATCCTTTAGAGGTATAATTATTTTTATTTCACTTCCGTGAATATACTTAAAGATTTTTCCTTTTTAAAAATGGATAAGATAGGTTCGTGTATCTCGTATATTTCTAAAAACACACCATAAAAATACACACACACACACATATATATATATATGAGTGTGTGCGTAAGTATACATGTACACGTACCTCATATACACGTACAGTATATAATATGATATTCGAAAGCAACAGGCAGGTGCTTACAAACAGGATCAGAAGTATTAGTTGTAAGAGAGGATATACAACATTAGAGGTATAGAATTAATAGACGGTGGGGCATTATTCTGACTTTTATTATTATTATCATTATCATGTATATTTATTTATTTATTTATACAGAGAGAGACACATAGACTACGTAATTGAGAAAAGAGGGAAAATATTATCAAAACGGTAAAGATGGAAATCAAATTATGCAGGGAATAAAGATATGGGAACGTTAATTAACAATGTCTTTATCAGAAGTGCATAAATAAATACTGTATCAACTTACATTTGTAGAAATATGTATCTGTTTATATGTAAAATATATATTAATAATAATATTCATACATTACTGTCATGCATCAAAATAAATTACTTTGCAACTGTTAGTGAATATCAGAAAATACATTACCAAAATAGAAAACCTCTCATGCTAATAGAATTTTATTCATTCTGAGTATTTTTGCAGAACCTTTATAGGAGAACGATAAAGAGAAAATTATGCAATCAGAACTTCTGATGTCTAATTTGTTCGACGTTTGCTATTTAAAGAGCTTTAATCCTTTGTGGGATATCTTGATAGTTATGCGTGTATCTAAAAATATTAACAGTTATCTTATTGAGAAATAAATCATTTGGGAAATAAATCATATTACATATATGTTTGAAAATAAACTAACTGCATATACTTCAAGAATATCAACAACATTGAACCAGGAATATGAATACTTCAGTATATAACATTTTTTTACAAATAAACTAAACTGATGTTAACTATGTAAAGTTGATTCAGTGCTTTTAAACATGTAAATATTAGGAAAGAAACAAACTGTATACTGTCTCAAGTGTTTCCACTCGAAATATTAATGAGACATGAATCCAGGGCTCTTTATTTTCTCAGACTCAGCAAATATATATAAATCATAACGGGGTTAGAGGCTATGCAACTTATAATTGTTTTGTTCCTGGTGAATTATCCTAAGGATAAAACACATAGCATTAATGAATGATAAAGAAAATTGTCGTGTATTAACTCGTTTCTTTTTTTTCCCTAAAAAAAATTTTAAAAAAGAGAAATACTATTGTAATTAACTGTATCAGATTTCCTGAAGTCGCAGGAGCGGTGGTTTTTGTTAGAACACTGTGCCTTTGAAGTTCAGAAGTCGAAGCTCAAAGCAGAGGCTTCTCAAGATAAAATTGTTTTGTTACTTATGAATTATTACGAACACGAGACACATAGCTCTCAATAATGATAAAAATTGTATTGTATTTATATTTCATTCTCTGTTTTTTTCTTTTGTTTTTATTTGTAATTCACTGTAACCATTCAGGTTTTTATTTTTTATTTTTTTATTTTTTAGGTGTTCGAAGTCCAAAGCAAATGCCTCTCAACCTATTTTGTTCCTTATGAATTATGAGAAAAATAACATAGCTTTTAATAATGTTAAAAAAATAGTCTTGTATTAAGTAATGTTTAATTCCATGTTTTTTTTTATTTATTTTTATTTGGAATTCCCCGTATGAAATATCCTGAAATCCCTGGAAAGGTGTTTTGCCTAAGAAACCGTGCCTCTGAAGTCCAGAAGTTCATAGTAGAGGCACTCAACATAAAATTGTTATGTTCTGCATTCTTATGAATTACTAGCCGAATACCCGTGCTTCGCTATGGAGTACATTCAAATTAAATACAACAGTCAATGTATGCAATTAATGACAAAAATATACATATATTTATAAAAAAAATCATAACGGATAATTTTATAGAAAAAATAATGTAGAAGAAGACCGTTGTATTCAAACGGTCACTAAATACAACGTTCAATGTATGCAATTTGTATGTTTAATATCCATAAAACATACTAATTTGAACTAAATTCTTAAACAACTTCCATCTCAATTAGTTTAGCGGTTAAATTTTATCTTTTACCGTACTTTAATATTTTTTGTCAATTTATTTTGTTGTTATGCACGTGACGCAAAATTAATTTAAAGTATCACAAAAAGAAACCACGTGATCAGCTTTTAACAAATTAAGTTATAAAAATTTATTTTTGAAAATCCACCAAAAATCAGAAAAGGGAGGTAAAGATTCGAAAAAGATTTCGTTTTAAAAGAATTTTTATGATCTTTCTCTTGATATAAATTTTATAACCCTCAAATTATTATTTTAAATGACAACTTAAAAAAAATTTACAAAAACAGCTTAAAAATTTAATTTTAAAAAAATCTAAGAAGAATTTTTCAAAAATATTTCTTAGGGCACCCCAACACTATAAGAAGAATCGCCATGCAAAATTTCAGCCCTCTAGGTCCAGCGGTTTGGTCTGTGCGTTATCTGTCAGTCAGTTACGGAACTGTTATATATATATTAGATTAGATGATGAGGAAATGACACACAGCATTAATGAATGTTAAAGAAAATAGTTGTGTACCCGTAATTCATGTTTCTTAAAAAAGTTAAAAAAAAATTGAGAAAGACGATTGTAAATTACCTTATGAGATACCCTGAAATCGCTGGAACGGTGGTTTGTTTAAGGCTACTGTGTATTAACACTACTGGATTCACTCGCCTCATTGTTAACTTATGGAGAAAAATTGTCTACAATTTATAGCTATATGCACAGGCCAACAATGAAAAATCTTTTTGAATAAATTTGCCTTATTCTTGTGGTTATTACTGTCCTGAAACCGAATATGACAATAAAAAAGCCGTATCACCCACCATTTTTTCACATTTCAACACTCAATATTTAAAGAAATGACATTTTTAGCCAATTCAACGCCATAAGCTAACCACAAGCAATGTAGCTTTACCAGATTCGCATATTTGTTACGTGAATGGGACAGTAGGACAAGGGATCAACATTGGCCCAGAAAAATCTGGCACCGCCAGAAAAATCTGCTTGCAAGAAAATCTTTAAAACCTGGAGAGAAGAACATTCTGCGCAAGAACCTCGTGGACCCCGAAACATTCTGAGGCCACCTCTACACATAAAATTAGGCCTAATGAAACAGTTTGTGAAAGCCTTACCCAAAGATAGAGTATGTTTCAAGTATCTCGGTGAGAAGTTTCCTCATCTATCAGAAGCAAAATTGGAAGAAGGCATGTTTGTTGGGCCTGACATCCGAAAAATGATGTTCGATCCCAACGTTGAATCAAAAATGACTTTAAAAGAGAGGGAAGCTTGGGTATGATTCAAGCAGATTGTGACCAAGTTCTTGGGCAACAAAAGGACCCACATTATATTTCTGTTGTAGCCAACATGCTGGAAAAATTCAAAAAGTTAGGCTGTTTGATGAGCCTCAAGATTCCCTTTTTAAACAGTCGCCTTAATTTTTTCCCAGATAATTTGGGTGATGTCAGTGAGGAGCAAGGTGAGCGGTTTCATCACGATATTAAATTGATGGAAAGATGGTATCAGGGCCGCTAGAATACCAATATGATGGGAGACTACTGCTGATTCACTTCACCGAAAAGCTGAGCAAGAGATTCACGGGCGAAAAAGCAATATCAGGAGCTTTGAGGAGAAGAGAGAAAGGAAATATAAGCCAATGCACACTTAAAACCTATGAAATAAAAAGGTTTTTTAATGTTTATACTTTAATAACAGTTTGTTCATATTGTAACATTTATTTAGTTTTCTTTTCTGTGGTATGTTCGACTAATTTTCTAGTTTTCGACGAAGTCACATTGTGACGAAACTCTGGGTGATAGAAAAAAACTGATACGGATTTAGCACCAAAAATTACATAAGAATCAGCTATTCGCGTTAAAAACGTTTTCAAAAAGTTATTTTTCGTTGGCCTGTCCAATAAAAATGTAATCCAATAAAAATGTCAATTTCATATAGCTTGAACTTTTCTGCACCTTGCTACAGGATTCATTTTATAAATCTCGTCCACCAAAGGAATTGGTGAGCGTTTGAAACACACTATACCAGATTCCCCCCCGAATAATTTAAATCTTAAAATATTAATTATTTTTTTTAAAACAGAAAATGGCGAAAAATTTCCTTCTCGATTACGTAGTACAATTTTTTAAAAAGTATCTTTATATCCAAGTCGGTAACCCTTGGACAAATTTTCTCCATAGGCTAAAATTGAGGTGAGTGAATCCAATAGAGTTAGTACACATCGGCCTTAAGATGCCATGTTTTTGGCCATGTTTGGTTAGGTCTTTGAAGTACAAAAGTTGAAGTCCAAAACAGAGGACTCTCAACATAAAACTATTTTGTTCCTTATGAATTATCATGAAGAAAATACGCATAGCATTAATTAATGTTAAAAAAATAGTTTTGTATTAATACTTTTTTTTCTTTCTGCGTTTTTGTTTGTTTGTTTCCTTGCATTTAGTGTAATACAGCGTATGAGATATCCTGAAACGACTGGAATGGAGTGTCGGTTAGGATCACGTGTGTCTTAAGTCCTGAAATCCAGAGAAGTGTCAACTCAACAAAAAATTGTTTTGTTCTTTATTAATTATGATAAGGAAATGACACATGGACTTAATGAATGTTTAAAAAAAAAGTCATGTATTAATTCATGTTTCTTTTTTTTTAGCGGTAAAATGGAGATAGATGATTCTAATTTACCTTATGAGATATCCTAAAATCCCAGGAATGATGGTTTGGTTAGGTCTTTGGAATGAGTATTCGATTCTCGGTCTTGTCAAGCGCTCGTTTCAGCTGCTTTTAGTTTTAATATATATATATATATATATATATATATATATATATATATATATATATATATATATATATATATATATTGTGTACTTTTGTTACAAGGGAGAAAAAGTCGTTGTTACCAGAATAACAGAGGTAAAATCTAATTCCATTTTATAAAAAAAATTAAGTATTGGGTTGGCCGAAAAGTTTGTTCGGTTTTCAGTAAGGTACTTTTAATAGCTCTTAAGTGTCTTTAGCGTCCTGTCATATCAGCTTCCATTTCAAACAAAAACATATCAAAACTGAAGAATTTTTTGTGTAGACATTATAATATTGAAGATGGAACAAAATTAGTTACATTTTTGGCATATTATGCTTAATTATTTCAAGAAAGGTAAAAATGAAACTAAAACTTGAAAAAAGGATTTGTGAGGTGTAAGTTTTGGGAAGATGGCAGAAGGTAGTGGAACAAAACGGTTACGATGTCTAAAACGCTATTTGCGAAAATTGAAAATGTGTCTTTTACTTTTAATTAAAAAGTCAACGAACTTTTTGTCTAATATTTCTTACTGAAATATGTCATTTCACGATGTACGAGACTGAAACAATTTTTTTTTCTTTAATAAGGTTTAATTTTTTTAATAATAAAAATTTACATTACATAATAATTCGTAATATATTCTTAAAAGCATATTCCGATTTTAGAAATAATGGCTCTACATTTGTCGTAAGCAAACAATTATTTTTTTTTCTGCTCAAACCCTGTCGTTTTTACGTTCATAAATAGAGAATGATTTATGTTTGATTAAATTTTTTTAAACATTTCTGTTCTCGGAAATCGAACCACGCATAAAATAGAAAAATAAAAGGACATCCAAATTATTTGAGAACAAAGAGAGAATACCTCAGCATCAGCAGAAAGAAATGACGAAAATTAAATTAAACTCTTCTTTGAAAATCTCTGTTGTATTGATCGACGATAAATACATCACCGTTTTTGCCCGAAACATGAAATTAGGATAAACTATTCGCTATGAGCAATGTCATAAATCAAATGAGTTTTGGAAATTTCATAGCAAATTAATAGGCCCTGTAAATGGATAAATATTTTTTAGTTAATAAAATTCTATTTCGGATTTTATTGATTCTATAGAAAATTATTTATTGGAAGTCTAATATGTTTCCTATTAGTGTACTTCCTCTTATTTTATAAAAAATTATAGCCCAGTTGTATGAAAATTATTTGAAACGAAACAAAAAAAAATTCTAATAATACATTAACACAAACATACCTTTATATATATATATGTGTGTGTGTGTGCGTAGTTGCTAAAGTATCGTTTTTTATCATCAGCTGTAAAGGATTCGTAATAATGATGCTTAGGTGTTAAAAGGTGTAGAAAACTAAATAACAAATGAAACTTGCTCACGAATTTGGATATTGAAATTAAAGGAGATATAATTAATGTAAAAGTTGACGGGTAGTAGTGGATATTTTCCCTACGATGGTTAATAAAGTATAGTGAAACATCAATTAGTATTTGAAAATATGTAGATTTATAGCAATTTTAAATTCATTCATAATTAAGTCTAAATACGGTGGTATATTTTTAATTAAGAATTATTATCATTACATATTTTATAAAATTTAAGAAAACATATCTCAAAAACGAGAGAATTCTTAAATAAGCAAAATCCAATATATTGTATATTTTTTATGCTTTATTAAAAGAAAATGAAACGTTTTGACCCAGATATATGTTTTTTTTTATTATTCAAGCATGAAATCCTTTCTTAAGATTATTATAATATTTTATGCACCTATCAAACTGAGGATGAATTACTTGGCATCCATTTTATCATATAGAATAATAAAACAAAAATGTTTGTTTTGTAATTTCTCAAACAAATCTTTTCAATTTGAGTAAATATAGGAATTTAATATTAATACTGTATGTGATTAAATCCGATAAAGAAGACTGTGGTGGCAAGAAATTAGTGTTTTCTTCCAAAATATCTACTCTTTTTACAGGGTGCAGCAGAATGGACTCTCACATTTATGAAGGTCACTGGTAAGGCAGTGGTAGAACTAGGGCGACGTGGGAGGTTCGGGCGAATATTCCAGTTGTCAGTGTACACCATGAGTTGGTCCAGTGAACATCGCGGTCTCGTTATCGAGGCGTTCTTTAAAAACAACGACACAGCGGACATTCAGGCCGCGCTTCAGTCTCTATACAAATGAGGCCGTTCCTTATCGAAAGACTGTCCTCGGATGGGTTTCAACCGTGAGTGCAAGTTGGTGCGCATTACCAAGGAAACTGAGTAGTTATCCTTGGCAAATTAGAACACCTGTAAATTTGAAACGAGTCCGGAAGTCCATGTTCGTGAGGGAGATTCCGCCACTCTCCCAGAGATGACCAACAGAGTGATGGAAAATTTTAGAGAGCGGCCGGCTTCCACATTGCATCGCAAATAACGAGCGTCACCTGAGTGATGGTATTTTCAGAATCTAGTAGGAGGAAAAAAACTACATTCTTAGTACTTTTCAAAAACACAAAGATTATTTACTGAAAATTGTTCCTTTCCTTTTGTATTACCCTTTGAAATTTGAGAGTCCATTCTGGCCCAACCTGTATTATCTACCATTCGGAATATTTTAAAATATACAAACCCGTCGACCGGGTTTGTAACCACTTGCGCCGTGTTCGTGGAACCATTCAATTACATAGGTTACGACTCATCATGGACTGGTTTGTGATTAGAGTCAGTTATCAGTTTATTTTGAGTTGCTCCGTGTGCAGACGGCCTTAGTAAGACATAGTGTAATTCGCACATTGGGGAGAAAAACCCACAGAGAGGAGAGGCACTGAAAGAGAGAAGAAAGAAGCACAGAACAGAGATGCGACACTTATTATTTTATTCCGGATTATTCTGCAGACAAATATTATTCAGCAAAACACAGGTACCTTGACAACTGGACACACACAATAGCAACGTAACCAGTCCTTGCCGGGGCGCATTCAGAAGGAAGATTTTATATCGTTATATCGGACAGCAGCGGAGCAGCGCGAAAACAGAACAAGATTAATAAGAGAGGCGAGGAAGCAGAGCTAGAACGACACCAGGACAAGATATAGACAGACAGTGAAGAGCGCGCCAAAAACTTTTGCAGAAGGTGTAGGGGCGTTGTCTGCGGGGAATTTTTTTAATTGGTTAGAATTGGGCATCTGACTTGATTACATAAGGGTTGCATGATGTTCCGAAAGCCGCAACGTGGCAAAAACATCACGTGATGTTGATTCATGTTTTAAAAATATCTTTCACGCGCGTGCACTAAGGGGTAATAGGGATGGTTTGTTGGTCAATTCCTAGGTCGCAATTAGAAGAAAGGGACTGTACTTTGTTGAGAGGAAACAAGGATAATTTTAAATACGCATCAGATATATAATGATGGACCGTTATCATCGCACATTCATTCATACACACACACACATATATGTGTGTGTGTGTGTGTGTGTGTGTGAGTGTCCGTGTGTGTCATGATTTGGACGAATAACAGTAATCATCAACTCGTTTAATTAAATAAGTTTATTAATTCCATAAACTGCAAGACAAACATTCTGGTTTAGAGAACAGCACGTATCACCATCACACACCAAGTTTTTTTAGTACAGAACAAATCTGAAATCACTCATCTCCCAATCCCTGTTACCAATACGGAATAGCTAAACTTTTCCAGCCGGACATTCAGCGAGTAACCGGTTCTCCTACAAACTCCTGACTCTGATTCGTCCGGGGTCGTACTTAAAGTGAGGAACGAGTCATAAAAAATAATAATTACTGCATCTATTTCTTACTTAGACACACACACACACACATATATATATATATATATATATATATATATATATATATATATATATATATATATATATATATATATATATATATATATATATATA
Organism: Dolomedes plantarius; assembly: GCA_907164885.2. Lineage (NCBI taxonomy): Eukaryota > Metazoa > Arthropoda > Arachnida > Araneae > Dolomedidae > Dolomedes > Dolomedes plantarius. The sequence goes on from OU015497.1 coordinate 63,863,005, forward strand.
CACTGCTAGCCACCTAAATTGCAACACCAAGAAAGACAAGAGATATCACAACAAAATTTATTTTGTAGATAACATGTTGAGCAAGTATCAAATGATTAAATTTATAGACTTCTGTGAAGTGTGGTTCCTGCCAAAATCAGTAGCCAGAGTAGCCGCCATTGTTAGAGATCACCGCTGCCACACGCCTCGGCATTGATGCAAAGAGACTTTGGATGAGTTCTTGGGGTACAGCAGACCAAGCAGCTTCCACACGTTGCCAAAGTTGATCTGCTGTGGCAGCTGGGGATGGAATCTGGGTCAATCGTAGAGCAACCATGGACCACATGTTTTCTATCGGCGAAAGATCTGGAGAGCGAGGCGGCCAGGGAAGCAATTCAATCTGGCGATTGACGAAGAACCGTTGGACAATGCGTGCCACGTGTGGTCGCGCATTATCCTGTTGAAATATGGCTATGGGCAAGCCCTGAAGGTAAGGAAGAACAACTGGCTCCAACACCTCGGAGATGTAGCGCTGGCTGTTTAAAGTACCGGCAATGCGTACTAGAGGTGTGCGAGAGTGATATCCAATACCGCCCCATACCATAATACCCGGTGCAGGACCAGTGTGGAGGTGCATAACGCAGCTGTTCAGCATCCTCTCTTCACGGTGTCTCCAGACTCGAATGCGACAATCGTGGTGTTGCAGACAGAAGCGTGATTCGTCAGTAAAGACAATTTCATTCCATTCTGCTGTCCACACCCTTCTGTCAAAGCATCATTGGCGGCGGAGACGTCTGTGGTTCTGTGTCAAGGGTAGACAAAGCAATGGCCGTCTTGCGGACAGACCACTCTTCTGTAAACGGCGTCGAATGGTATGCGCAGACAATGGATGATGCGTTACAGACTGCATGTGCTGTGCTATGGTTCGTGATGTGACTGAGCGATCCATCACTGCGATGCGCACAATTTGCCTGTCATCACGTGAAGTGGTGCGCCGAGGTGGATGCGATCGAACACGCCGGTCCGTCGTACCCTCCTGCATCCAACGATCACATATCCGCATTACAGTTGTTTGGTTTCGTCCAACACGACTACCGATTTCCCTGAAAGATAATCCACAATCTTGGTAGGCCACTATCCTTCCTCTGTCGAACTCGGATACTTGATCAAAAGATGATCGCTGTTTTGGACGAGGCATAATTGATCGTTTTTTGAAAAAACCACAAGAAAAACACAATTGCCGAACTTGAAATCGTCAAAATCTCCAAGCCTTAAATAGCGCTTTGAAGTGGCGCCACAGGCGCGCGTGATGTGCGTCTGCGCTGAAATTCTAATCATTTGCATATCTCACCTCAACTAAAGCATGTTGTAAATTTCATGTTATTTGCATGTTTCCTTCAGGGTGTTGCATTTACAGTGGCCAGCAGTGTATATATATATATATATATATATATATATATATATATATATATATATATATATATATATATATATATATATATACTTATATATAAAGAGAGAGCGATTTTGTACGTGGAGGGTAATCTTCAGAACCACTGTACCTATTTGACAAATTCTTTAACTGTTTCAAAGGTACATTATTCCAGATGGGCATAGGCTATATATTATGTATATCTGATCAGTAGAAATAAAGTTAGGTGCTTAATCCTAACAATCTCCATTTTTACCGCTACTGTCCTCTACCGCTTTTTGTGTCGAAGCCTTCAACGATCCTTAGCGTGGTACTATCTATACTTATATATAAAGAGAGAGCGATTTTGTACGTGGAGGGTAATCTTCAGAACCACTGTACCTATTTGAAAAATTCTTTCACTGTTTGAAAGGTACATTATTCCAGATGGAAATAGGCTATATATTATGTATATCTGATCAGTAGGAATAAAGTTAGGAGTTTAATCCTAACAATCTTCATTGTTTCCGCTACTGTCTTCTACCGCTTTTTGTTCCGAAGATTTCAACGATCCTTATCGTGGTGCTATCGCGGTGGGCTTCTGTTCTGACGCTAGCGGTTCGAACCTAGCCGTTCTCCGGCACGTCTTTTTCTTTTAAAAAATTTATTTTAATTATTAACTAACATAAAATTAATTTAAGGTATTATTTAGGTTATTATTAAGGTAAAAAAATATTTACAATTTATTGGCTATCAACTGGTGTTTATTGGTATAATATTTTGTTTAACCCGGACAAAGTCGGGACGGGCCGCTAGTATATATATATATATTAACCCTACTCCGACCTCTCTATATATTGAAGTACTCAGTGTGTAAGCTTCATATTTTGTACTCATACTATTTAAGCCATGGGGAAACGGATTACTCGAAAACATTTTAGCTCCAGAAATCACCGATAGATGGCGCTGTGCACCTGGACATTGAAAAGACACATTTTATTTGAACGTACCAAGCATTCATATGACAAGAACCTTATCGACGCGGTGAATGCTGCTCAATATGGCTCCTTCTTGAAGATATAAATCTGCTGTCTGTGGACGGCTTGTTCAATTGCGGGTCGTAGCTGGTTTACAGAATTGCTTCTCACAGAGTGATACATTCTTTCAAGTCTGTCAAGGTTACCAGATGACCTCGATAAACAAGATATTTTTTTAAGTGTCCCTACAGCCAAATTGTTTCAGTCCGTAGCAGTTCAGTTAAATGTTGTTTTGTCAAAGTTGAATATTGCTTATTTCATAACGAAATTATTTTTTTTAAAAATCAGAATATAATTTATACTACATTCATTCATATATAAGTTATTTTAAAAATCGATCATTGAACCAAAAGCCGTAAAAATGTGAAAATATTCGCAGTTTGGCTACTAGTCAGAATCACTTTCAAAAGCGAATGATCCTTTTTGGAGGAAAATAAAATTACTTTCAGGTAGAGGGTTTAAATTAACCCCCAAATTATCTTTCATTTTGCCGTGATTTGCCCATTTAGGAAGGCGATAATAGCCTCCAGTGATTTCTCTACTGTTGATAAGGTGTTAAACGACAGTTTAGAGAGCGTTGAATGGAAATTTCTTTAGGTGCCGGCTGCATTGCATACACATTGTAATGAAAAATCTATTGATAACAACAATTTATAAAGCGTTTTTATAAATTGACGCTTTATTTATAAAATGAGCAATTTATAAATTGTCATTAAACCGTTGACTGGAGGTTCATTAGGGTGACGATTTTACGCAATCGCATTTTTAAAAAAATGTCATTATATGCAAGTTTCACACTCATTATCATTCAACTGAAGATTACTAGGGTTTCAATGGCTTCAAAAGAAGTCTTCCTGGTTAGGGGATAAGAAAAAATACTGACACAACTGCGCAGTAACTATTAGAAGGTCCAATACTGAATCTCTGTCTGTTTGGGCTTAGCATGTCGGATTTTGGCATTAGAGGGTTCTCGGGTCGAATCCCGACAAGCTTCTTCGCGTTTACCCTGGATATGGGCACGTTAAATCCGCAAGACAAACAGTGTGTGCCTGTCGTGGTAGGGGTTGGAGGAGAATGCGAGGTCATCAGGTGTCGCTCTCCTGGGGGTTGCTCATTGTAAATTGTGGTGGCACCGGTCATAACTTAACACAAGTATTAGATAACCACAAGGGTTGGATAACCGGTCCATCCCTTGTGATGCCATGTACCTAAAAAACGGAGCCGTACGTCACCCTCCAGCCTGCTGTGGATAAGATCTGGAATGCGTTCCGTCAAAGGGGCATAAGACACAACAATGACAACAGGTGTGCACTGATGTATTAGTAGTCAGCCTTTAAAACAAATTCATTTATGCATGAATGAAAAAAGCTTAATGTTCATATGATTAAAAAAAAAAAATGGGAAAAATATCTTTCTACATGTTGCTTTTCAGTGTTATATATTATTACCGTCTAAGAATATGCAAGCATTTAAATATTAATTTTTCAATTACAGGTCGTAATAATTAGTTCTTGATAAATGCATCTTTTTTTGTCACTACAGTGTCTTAACGAATTATTAATATTCTTTGTAATTTGACAACAAATTTTCCAAAAGATAAAAGTTACAGGAATCATTTTGCATTCATTAATTTGCAACTGTGTGTTAATTATTTTGTAATAAACATCTAGCATTTTCATTAAACTTTAATAGAGATGAACGTTCAGAACTAGTACGTGGGGCATAGAATACCTTTTATAAATTCTAATTATAAAGCTATGATTATACACACAAAAAAATATTTTTAAAACATCTGGAAATGTTTAAAATCGTCCTTTTATTAATATTTATTCTTATAGCTACAGTTTATACAATGGATTTACACATTATTTATAATGTTTAAGAAAATTTATCACATTCTCTACGTGATAGGTTTTACTGAGAATGAAAAGTACTGAAAAAAATTTGCAAGAAAATGTTCAAGACAAACTAAACCCATGATTTTCCATTTTAATCGTTTTGCAGTTGTGTATGGCAAAACGGAAAACTTGGGTAGCATAAAAATGGCCATGCATGTTGCCACAGAGGACTTATTATTCAGAGTTAAAATTGAACTACATATAGTGTAGTTTCAAAACTTAAAGTAAAATAACCATAAAAACTACACACATTTCAGTTCAACTTCTTGAAAATCTCAGTTAAAATATTTTGCTAACTTGTCTTGTTGACACTTAAGAAATGGGCATAAGAATAAGAATTTAAATCTTGATAAAATTTGTTTTCTGATGCATGAGATGCCGAGCACGGTTAATCCATAAGTTCCGCGCAATGCACCTTTGTAAAAATGAAATGCTGTTTCAGGGTGTAATTTTTCTGGGTAGCGAGATTACCTATTTTGAGTATCCCATATTTATATCTTTAATATGATTTCGTAACCTTCTAGTTGAACGTCCATTTTTGTAATTTACCTAAAACAGTATTCATGCGCTGATACTAAATCAGAGAGTTTACAAATATTTTCCCATATTGGTGTCTTAAACATGCTTTCGTACCTTTCTAATTATACTTCAATTTTTGTAATACACCTAAAACAGCATGCATGCACTGACACTATATATATATATATATATATATATATATATATATATATATATATATATATATATATATATATATATAATCTGCCTACAAATAAGTATTTGGACACCCATACAAATGACGAAATCTGCTGTCCTTATATGCGTCACGCCCTCCGCCAAATGTGGTTTCGATGAATACCATCCGTAAGGAAGCACGCACATCTGTTTGGTTTTCATGAACGTGCCGCCGCCCAGAAGCCTTTGATCACAAAGTTCAACATTGCTGATGGTTAATGTGGTGCAAAGTACGTCGAAAGTGGACCGTAGCTAATTGGAAATAGGTTCTCTGGAACGACGAATCAAGGTTCACCCTCTACCGTTCGGATGGCAGGGTCTGGAATCTGCCTGCAGAACGCCTCCTGCTAGAATGCGTTGTGCATACAGTAAAATTCAAAAGATGTGGAATTATGGTCTGGGGGTGTTTCTCCTGGTATGGAATGGGACCCTTGGTCCATTTCTTGGTAAGCTGAACGCCGATGCCTACTGCACTATTTTAGATGACAGTGTTCTTCATACATTGCGGCAGTGTTACGGTTTAGACAAATGATACTTCGAGGACGACAACGCCAGCTGTCATGTTGCGAGGTCCACCATGGATCGGTTTGGTGACAATGGGGTTAACCGAACCTGAGACCCGACTTGAACCCTATCGAGAACCTCTGGAATGAGTTGGATCGCTGAATTAAGGGGTACAACAACCCTCCAAAATCGGTGAAGGAACTTTCAAGTCTTCTTCAAGCAGAGTGGAAGAAAATACCACTAACCGTCATACAGGGACTTCTGCAAAAGCATGCCTCGGAGAGTTGAGGTTGTAATTGCCTCTCGTGGAGGCTCTACTATCTACTGAATATGAATAAATTTTGTTTTTCTTTTCTATCACAGGTGTCCAAGTACTTATTAGTAGATAGCGGATATATATATATGTGTGTGTGTGTGTGTTGGCAAACTGTTAGGATGATTTAGTATCAGCTCACACAGGCTGTTTATAGGTATATTACAAAAATGAAAGTATAACTAGAAGAGTACGAAAGCATGTTTAAGGTACAAATATGCCATACCCAAAACAGTTAAATTCCTGAAATGGAAGTACTTTTTCAGTGCATGATGACCGAATCTCTATCATTTTCCTAACAATGCACATTATTCTTAAATATGATCAGAAATAAGTAAATAAAATTAATAAATGAACCAACCCAGATATATTTTGGCGAACGAAACGTATTATTGACAATGATAAAGAAATATATGTTTCACTGAACAGAACATTGCAAACTATCTGACGCATGATAGCGATACAGACAAAAGAAGAAATTCTAAAAATTGGGGAGAGGGGGGGGACTTCATCAATAGGGCCAATGATCAAAACCAATTGCCCTAACATGCTTAAAAAGATACCGAAAAGCACTTGAATTTGGTAATGAATATTATTTTCTCAGCAAGTTTAGAAAATGCAAGTTTAAGGCAATAATTTGAATGGGGTTTCCAAAGAATTGGTTTTTACAATTACAAGTGTTGACAAGATTATCTTAGGATGGAACAATAGACAAATTATTTTAGCTGAATTTTGGGGAAAAAATAAGGTAATACCAGGATTTTCTTCATCAGGCTTGTCTTTACGCTTTCCTCAAATGCATTATTTTTTTTTAAACCCCTTACCAGTGGTGCCCGAACAGGAATCGGGGAGGAGAAAACTTAGAGATTATATTTCCTGATATAGGTTTTCCCTTCGAATGGACATTTTATATGGAGTTTTACTATTTCCCCAATAGATGGCGGTACTTGTCTGTCATTTATTTCATTTGTGGGGGCCTGGCCAGTTATAAAGCCACGAATTGGCGCCAATGAGTATTTCGCACTGTTATTCGGAATTCGTAGTAACTGATCTGTCCTATTAATTGAATTTTATACCAAAATTCTGTTTTTGCAAAAGTTTGATTTGCAATGTCTGATGGATATGTCTGATGGATGGTACATCTCCGTGGAAGAGTACTTTTTAGGTTCTTCCGGGTCAGATACCGAGTTTAATGTAAAGAGTATGATGTGGGCTTGTGTGAAGTGCCATGTTTTGTATGTATAATACTCTAAAGGATTTGTGAAATTCACATACTCAAAATCAGGTTGCATTGTTAAAATATTAATTTATAGCATTTAGCTTTAAAATTACCATGCCATTCGATTTATTTTGCTATAATTGAAATTTTTTTAATAAATTATCAATTAATTTTTAACGTGTGTCAAATAATTAAAGATAGAAGTTATTTCATTCAAAATTTTGTATTTTTAAAAAATAACCAATTCCTAGCCTTTTTATTGATATAATGCACAAAATTAAGTAGGAAAAAAAGTTTCCGTGTTGGGGGCATTTTTCTCAAATAAATGTCACAAGAAAGGGGTTAAATGAATTTCCTTTCCCCCCCCCCAAAAAAAAAAATGGCATCCCTTAAAAGGTATAATCTTAAATTTATGTTTCAAGGCTGAGATTTCAAATTACAAAAGTTTTGTAGGGAAAACTTCTTCAATTCCACAATAAATTAAAAAGGGTAGCTACATGCTTCGAACTAATTAATGGGTCATCATCAAACCGATGAGAATTAGTGGGACTGCTGCAATGAACGTATGCATTTTAAGAATTTGTAAATTACTTTTGTGTCAATCCGACCAGTGTTCCTCGGCCTGACAATAAACTGTTAACTAGTTCGAAACATGTGGTCATTCTTTTAATTTTATTGGTGGAATTGATGAACTGCCCATTACGTATTTATTATCCACAAGTTTCCTGTAAAACGCAGAAATTCGTCCATAGCATAACATGAAAGTTAATCGCTTTTTTCAAATGCCACGGAGCATATTACAGTGAACAAAACAGTAGAAATAAAACTGAGGGTTAAATTTACTTGATTTCTTTTTCAAGATCATCTTACACGACAAGTCTAGAAGAGGAGAAACACTGGCCTAGAGAAATGCATTCACTCTCACTCTCACGTCATATCCTTTTAACACACATCAGTCCCCACCTCAGCGAATCACCAATACAGATATACCACCCACTGGTGTACAATAGCCATGAAAAGGGCAAATCTTGTCCTATGAAGACTTTCATTCAGGGTGTCTGTGAGTTGTTGCATGGGGTTGACCTTAACTGAGGTCCGCAACTTTGTTCCTCTTATCAGTAAAGGTATCTTTTCCTGGAATAAGCCTTTTTCCTTGGGAGTGAAAAGTGATACTCTTTACTTACGAACTCTAAACAGAATAACACCGCATTTACACATTCGCGCTAGCGGCGAGTCGAATAGCTTGGGAAGGTGCATGGCGAATGTGTAAACGGTGCGCTCGACGTTCATCCCGCTTTTATCCTCACCAATCGTTGTTCTCGCATCGGAAGAGGTTTTCTGGCACGAGTCAAAAGTGGCGAATGGCGCCGAGGAAAGGATGGGGTCAAAGGAGAGAATGGCGATGGGAAGTCTTATTCACAGCATTAGGCGCGAATGTGAGAATGGTCGCTCGCCTCGATGCAGGAACGTGTCGAATGTCTCGCGAATGTCTTACGGGTGACGCGAGAGCGAATGTGTAAATGCGACATAATATGGAGCTCAAGTAAAATCGCTTTAAAGATTTTTTTATAGAAGATTGTGCATCAAATTAATATTGATCCCACCAGAATTGGTTCGGAAACGTTGCATCAGACAAGATAACTTGAAAGGAGATAGGTTCTAAAAAATATATTTTTAGTTAAAAGAAGGTACTAGCAAATGAACTACACTAAAGTGTTAGTATTAAAATGCTGAAGAAATTGAGAGATATTGACTGAATAAATTTTAAACAAACACAAACATACACACACACACACACATATATATATATATATATATATATATATATATATATATATACTTTTTAATAGTACCATAGTTTTAATTACACCATCTTTTCCCGTTTGTGTAATACCACTTTCTGTTTCGCTATTCCGTACAAAGAAATCCTACGCTAATTCTTTCTCGAGACTTCTAATTGTGTCAATTTGACGCCCACATTGTATAGTGGTTAACGCTTCCATGCATTGGCTTGGGTTCAAATACCGAATAACTCTTGGTCGTTACCATGCTCTCTCCTCACAGGCTGGCTCACCTAAAGGTGGTCCCATAATAAAGTAGCCGGCAAGACTTCGGAGCGAATAACAAAATGTGAATGTCTGACGATAACTGCCTACACATTAGAAAAAAATAATAATTGTCTCAATTTCAATGGTCGATTTCGTGGACATTGGAGGGTAGGTAGCGGGTCGCTGGTTCTCTCCATATGAACGTACGGCGGAATCGGTGTTTAGGCTGAACTGGGACTCATCAGTAAAGAGAACGGTCGCCCATTGATCCATACTCTAATCTCTATGCTCTCTGCACCATGATAAATGGATTCTCCTGTTCGTAGAAGTGAGCGGGACGCAAACAGCAGGTCTTCTTGCAAACAACCCTCTCTCGTGAAGTCTTTTGGAAACAGTCACCCTTGATTCACGGGTTCCTGTGGCTGCATACAAGTCACGAGAGAGCTGAGCTGTAGCACCCCTGTTAAGCCTCGCTATAATCGACAAATGGCGATCTTTTCTGGCAGTCGTGGCTCTTGGACGACCTTGCCCAGGCTTTCTCTCGATGGATCCGGTATCCTGGAACTGTTTCCATAAGTTACACAAGACGCTGGGCGTTAAATTGAACTCTCTACAAATTTGGACTTGAGATTGGCCTGCTTCTAGCCTCCCCACATTTGCCACCTGATTCCATCGTCTAAACGTTGATGGTTACTCATTTTTACTGTTACAATTTGAAATTAACCGATTGCTGGAAAATAACACCAAAAATTTCGCCGAGCTGTGCTAGTCAACGAAATGCGTCTTAACTTAAGCGCGCTTATAAAGCCTGTTTCTCTACTGGCTCCGTCTACACACACGTGTACGCTTACGTATTTGACGTACAAGATTTGCATTTTTGTCTAGAAGCAGTGGTTTTACATTCAGTTCAATTCTTTTCATGAAATTCGATAAAATTTGCAAATTATCTTAATTTATTTCACCAGTGTATTATAGGAGTTGCCGAAATGTTAAATGCCACTATTAAAGTTTGGCATTCTGAACTAAACACTCGGTTTTGTAGACTCTGAGTTGACTTGACTTTCTCAACATCTCCATTGATCTTTCCAGGTGTGGCCCCATTGATCTTTCTTGGTGTGGTTGCACTGATAATTAGAATGAACAATAATGGGCTTTTGGAAAGCTGAAAGTAAACATTTATTGTAGAAAAATAAATTCTAATTATTCAAAATAATTACTTACAATACATAACTACGCATTTGAGAACCACACTTCAACTCACAGGGATAGTTAATTCTCTTAACAAATTATTCGCCTTCATCTCTCTTGAGGACATTTGTTAGAATCATGGCCGACCATTGTAAAGAATAGTTATGTGCTATTTTATAAGATACAACATGCATTTACTTTAGAAAACAAAACACATATTTATGCATTTGAGAACAGCAGTTTTTTAATTATGGGAATAATTTTTCCGCCTTGTAAATTATCCGTCTCCTCTCTCTTGGATATTATGGTGGTCGCCGACAGTTGTTAAGAACAATTATGTGTCATTTAAAGATCACATATATTTATTCTGGGAAATATAACACTTATTTACGCATTTGAAAATAGCACTTCATCACATCACAAGGATAGTTTAATCACAAGGATAGACGGAATTCACAACTCAGCCACTTTGGGGAATATCGCTACCCTAACCCTTATACGATGTGAGCGGCGCACTATTAAATATTTCAATAAAGATAAATACCTAAATATTTACTCTTAAATCTGTGTTTGCTGTGTAAAGGGTGTCAAGTCCAAAATGGGCTAAAATGAGCTATCCAGCCAGGCATGTTTGAAAAATCAAGGGCTACTGCAGGGTACAGAAAGCTAAGTCCAATTCCACTTCCACATATTTTTATTCATCAGTGAAAATTTGCGACATGTGAAACAAAAAACAATCATGTTAGATTTCAATCCCGTTTTTCTCAAAACTACGAGTTTGGACTTGACACCCTTTACACAGCAAACAAAAAAATATAATAATTTGCTAGGCTCAATATAGGAGGAAATATATAAGGCAGTCCTGGAAAAGAGCAATTCTTAACTGAGCCGGTACAGTATCGTAGGCAAAATACATTTCTCGAAGTTTCAGGGCTCAAATTTGGTTCCCGGTTTCATGGAACAGTGTAATGAGAAGGTTTTTAATTCTAAACTCTCTTCGGCATTCCCTTCATTTTCCTCTAGTTTATTTTCCTGTATCATAGGAGTAAAATATGTAGAAAACAATTGATAATATCAACTTACTGCAGTGATGATATTATCAATATACAGTAAAAATATAATCATTGCAGCACTAATAGAATTTACATACTCATCTGAAACTTTCAACAAGTTATAGATGTACTGAGGCTGTTCGCACATTTTTTAGACGATTTTGGTAAGCGGTAATAAAAAAATCGTTTGCTGCAAAAGAAATAATTGCAATTGTACTATGTTTTTAAAAGTCAAAATTATCGTCTGCGGCTTGAAAGTTTTGCTTTTATTCAAAATAGCGTTTTTAACAAAGCAGTGGTTCGAAGGCTACATTTATGCTCTTTCCGAAGAGAAATATGCATACTTCGTTACCCAAAAACGATGAGATAGTCATGGTTTTGTGATATCTAAAGCGTCGATAGGTAATATCGTCAACAAGAAAGGAAAAAAACGTCAAATTGGAGCCTCAAGTGGGACAAAAATTCCAAACAAGTATCCAAGGAAAAAACGGACATCTTCGATTATTGCAAAGGTTCGACTATTGAAAAATCATTAAAATGCTCGGTGTCCACTGTAAACAAAATGATAAACGTTGATTTAAATCTTAAGAAAGCGAAAAAACGCAATGTGCATCGTCTTCTTCCAAATCATATCGTTGAACGCAGGACACGCTGCAGAATTCTATATGAGAAACACTTATCCAAAGAAAAATGGAAAACAATTGTCACAATAGATGAATCATGGGTGTATTTAAATGATTGCAACAAAAAAAGAGCCATTTATTATCATAAAAGGGGAGAAAAAAATTTAAGTACATGGTTCAAAGAATCGAAAGAAAGTTTTTCTAAGGGATTCATGATTGTTGCTGGTTTTTCTTATAATGGCAAGTTAAAAATAAAGAGAGTGGAAAAAAATATCAAGATTAACTCCAAATACTATCAGGAACATATTTTATCGCCAATTTTTCTGAATGAAATAACATCGCTTTACCCACAGTGCCATCAATCTTGAGACTCCATCAGGACAAAGCTAGCAGTCACACATCAAAATCCACTGTAAATTTCCTAAAAGAAATGGAACAAAAAAATTGGTATCAAGGCCATACCCTTCACTGATATCCCTACTAAATCTCCCGATGTATCACCTATGGATTTTTGTGCTTTCGGATTTTAAAATCTGTATTATCCAAACGTCGTCCCAAAACCCTTACAGGACTCTGGAAAGCTGTTCAGGAGGAATGGGATAGAAAACCTCTTCTGACACTTCAAAAGGCATTATTATCCTGGAAATTGCGGTGTCGAAAGATAGTTCAGAATAAGGGATGTCAAATTCAACATTTAAAACACAAGAATTTTATGTCGTCTAAAAAATGTGTGAACAGCCTCTGTATATACTATGGATTTTTTCGTTCCTATAAAGATATTTGCTTTATTATTTTAGATACATAAAAATAAAAACCAAGCGACCCAGACTTTAAAATTTTTTTTCTTATCTTTGACAAAGTCTGGCAAGCAAGTTTTCATGAATTTCTTTACAATGCTCTAAGAATGTATACGTCGACCTATTTTTCTTCATGCATAAATTGCTTTTCCCTTTTATTTACTTTAACTTTAAAAAAAAGTTAAATATTGTGCAACGAAGTTCGAAGAAACCTTTTATAAATTTTATATGAAGCTTCAAACTATTCATAAAACACAAAAAATCATGCGTCGTTACTCTCTGCCAAGAACTCTGAAAAGAGAAAAATATATAGCACTCCTATAAAACAACTCAGAAAGTTCTGACCCAGATCTGACAGTCCTGTTTCACCTCAGCAGCTAATCTTATAACGCGTAGTTTAAAACCTAGTTAAAAGATTTTATTTATTTTCATTTTTCCGTATATCATTTCTACCGCCGTTTCAAATGCTTGTTTGATTTACTCTTCAGCTATAATGATAGAGCTCTCATGATTTCCTGCTCTGCGATAGGAAACGGTGAAGAGCCTAATCTACTTTCTTTAAAGAGATGCGAAGACACTGGATAATAAATCGTTCGTAGATAGTCAATCTTCCCAAATCTTGTTGCCATAGTGACGACTGTTCATATCGATCGAGAGACCCGCATTCGGATATATCGATAGCGAATTGAGTCACGTGACAGATCAGCGGAGGAAACTTCCGAGGTGTGTAAAACTGACAACTTTTTGGAAGTTTTCGAAAGCTATTAAAAATTACTTTGTTCGTTGTGTGTTTCTTATTTGATACAAAATATTTTTCCTTTTTTTTTTAATGCGCTAGGCACTTGTCTGGACTTATTCGCTTTAAGATACACAGTGTTTTTCTTGGCTGATTTTTTATGTGGGCAACATTTAAGTGAGCTAGTATTGATTTATATAAAGGAACAGCTCAGGAAATTACTTTAGTCGGGATTCGAACCCAAGCCCACTCACAGTGTAAAACAAGCGTGTCAAACTCAAAGGCTGACATGGACCAATTAAACAAGTTTTAAGTTTATGTGAGCCGCAAGAAAAGAGAAAAACTTCCAAATAAATTTTTGCAGAAACGTATGTTTATTTTAAAAAGTTTAGTGTAAAAAAACAAGAAAAACAATAATATTAATGGTTTCATCCTGACACTTTTTGTCCTTGAACGTTAACTTACCAGACACTGAAAAATTTCGCAAAGTGACTCAAAGTGACTCAAATTGTTCTCAGAAAGATAAATATATCCTTTTTTACACCCATCAAACAAATCACTTCGTACAAGACTACTCATTGACGAGACTACTGATCTGGCATGTGGTAATCAGCCACTAAAATATTCACTCCTAGCGGGGGGTGGGGGATGCGCCTGTGCGGAAGATGCATAAGATGACATGACATTTACATACTGTTATATTGGCTGGGCCTGTCCAGCACAAATAATCGTGGATGGCCGCGAGTTTGACATGCCTGGTGTAGGAGCTCACGATGCTCACTACTATACCACGTGGGCGACTGAATATGATAAATAGCACTTTTTTTAAAACGGAAAAATATATTAGGTTGGCCATTCGGATTTTAAGTGAAAGTAAATGACATATCTAATTTTCACTAATAATTTTATTGAACAACACGTTCACTCTTTTTTTTCCCCCACTACCTACTGCCATCTTTCTTCCAACTTCATAATTCCATCTTCTCAAAACTTACACTGCTCAAATCTACTTTTGCTCTTTGTTTGCGCTTTTATCTTCCTTGAAATAATGAAGCGTAATATGCAGAAAATGTTACTATTTTTTTTTTCCATCCTCAATATTAAAAGGGATCCACAAAAATTTCCCAATTTTGATAAGTTTTTGTTTCAAATGCCTTCTGATATGACAGTTGTCACAAAACAATCTAACGAAATTGTTTCGAATGACGTTAAAGACGACGAAGCGCAACCAGAATGAACTTTTTGGCCATCCAGATAGGTTTTGAACTCTGTTACTATAGGAATATGTAACAAAAGTATTTCGAATGACGAGAAAGACAGCGAAGCGCTACCAGATCCATCTTACTAAAGATAGAGCGAACATTTTGGCCATCCCAATAGGTTTTGAATTATGTTTTAGGAATATGTAACACAATTGTTTCGAATGACTATAAAGTCAACGAAGCTCTACCAGAGCCATCTTACTAAAAGGAGAACTAACTTTTTGGCCATCCCAATAGGTTTTGAACTATGTTACTATAGGAATATGTAACAAAATTTTTTTGAATGACGTTACAGACAACGAAGCTCTACCAGAGCCGTCTTACTTAAACGAGAACGAGCGTTTTGGCCATCCCAATAGGTTTTGAACTATGTTACTATAGGAATATGTAACAAAAAATACAACGAAGAGCTACCAAAGCCATGTAACTAAAAACAAAACAAACTTTTTGGCCATCCCAATAGGTTTTGAACTAGGTTACTATAGGAATATGTAACTTTAAGAAATAAATAGAAGCTAGCGTAAATGATGAGGATTGCAAAAACTGACTTTCTTATCTATGTAAATTTTATTTCATTGTGCGGCTCTTGAAACATTTGGTTACTTCTAAAAATACTCATAAATTTGTAAATGGTAAATAAAATATTTATATTAATAAAAAAATCTCATAAAAACTGGCCGCTTGAATAATTAGGCACTGCTCTTACGAAAATTCTGCTGGTCTTCCTTATTTTATCAAAAATTCAGAAATAATAATTGAATATTTAAATTTCAAAATTTAAAGTTTTTTATTCAGTTCAAGAATTTTTATTTTCGCGAATTTTATTTTTTATATTTCAGTTTTCTTTATGTCTGTGTATAAATAACGTGAATGTACAGGCTGTTTTTTATGAAACTGACACTACTGAGAGCCATCTGTAGCACGATCTATCAGCCGGAATTCTACCAAAAATGATAGAGGGACTATGGACAACTTGGGAAAGAGTTTCTGGGTAAAAAAAGTTCCAACTGTCGCCGATAGAGGAAGATATGGCACTGTTGACCACGGCTCACCCAAGAATTTGCATAAAAGTAAGTAAAACATCAAAATGTATATTCATGATTACGTAGTCGACAACAGCACCAGTATTTTCGTCTATAAAGATCGGTTTGGAATCTGTTGTGCCATCGCTTTACAGAATAAAGAGTCATCAGTCGCTTTTTTCCACTTGCATGGCCACCTCTCTCCCCGGACCTAACACAAGTGATGTGTGACTTCTTTCTGTGGGGCTATTTAAATTCCAAGGTGTATCATGTTGGAGTCTCGAATTTGGTGGACCTAAAGGACAACATATCCCGGAATGGGATATATATTCCTGGTGACATGTTACGTTCGGCCGTTGAGATCGTAGTATTCAGGACGCAATGTGTCGTCTACCAGGACGATGGTCACATTGAAGGAGGGAGATGTGAATTTACAACAGATAGCTCTGAGTAGTATCATTTTAATTAAAAAAAACCTGTTTACGTATGTATACAGTGAAACTTCTATATGGTTACCAATAATGATTCCAAAAAAAAAGAATGGCCGATTTTAGGTGAGGCTGGCTAAAGAAGTTTCCATATATATATATATATATATATATATATATATATATATATATATATATATATATATATATATATATATATATATATATATATATATATATATATATATATATATATATATATATATATATATATATATATATATATGTATGTATATATATATATTGTGACGAATTAAAATAATTCGCACAATTAAAACATACGCTGCACACATGGAATTGTCGCAGCTGACCGACACGCCCTCCTTTAACGAATAGCAGGTGACAGCGACCTGGAACGAAAGGAACACACAGCGGTTGGAAAAACGTGACATCTTGGCGGAACAGAAATTCGCCACGGTGCTCCAGATTAATGACGCGGGACCACCGGGAAATCACTAGAATTTCAGCCTTGCCTGCCAGCAAATCGAAAAGTCTAAAATGACATCACGATTAGCAGATCCAATAGGAGACGAGTTCTCAGGACGGAGCGAGAGAGTCCAAAATTAGACGGGGCGAGAAACAGTCAGTTAACGACCTGCTAAGCGGTGGTAGACTCCTCCGAACATCCAGGGTCGAAAGAAAAAGGCTATACGTGGACTTGCGTAGTCGGCGGCTTATTTCTCACGAAGAGAACTTTTATCTTCGGCTAGAAAGCTTGGTTACATTTCGACGAGATCATCAAATCCGGATCATCCTGATCCTATAAAGTGCCTCGCAGTCATACGCCCTGCAGGGAGTGAAAATCAAGGGACTTGCTCTAATTTCAACGAACTATTCGATGATATTGAATTAGCGAAACTCCAGGTGGTAACTCCTCCTAACGGACTCAGTCGTCATTTTAGAGGACTTTCATTAACTGTGTAACGGAGCATCAATCTCCAAAATTTCTCCTCCGAATTGAAATAAATTCGTCGATTTTAATTTATTTCGCTGTGATTTTTTGTTGAGTCGATTGCTACCTCGGTCAACGCGTTACAGCCTTTATATTGGTGGCAGCGAACTAGGATCAAGAATCGCCGTTTAATCAACAGCGACGGCCCACGACATTGTGCACATTATCGACGAAGATAGATGTAGGACACCCTGTCCAGAAAGCACCCCTGTTAGGACACCCTGTCCTGGAAAGTAGAAGTACCGGGAGTCTCAGCCGATGGAAACCGCCGTGTACTAATATCCGTTGCCGTGCCGACAAAATTCCGCAAAGGAGCCACAACATTGAGCTGACCGACATCGATTGCAGAACGAGGGTCGTCAGAGAAGGTAAGCCTGACTCATTCTTAGAGGCAAAGAAATTGTGTAGTAAAAGTAATATATGCTAATTTTAAATTAAAGACTATTCTTAGTTTGCATGTATAATTGTTGAAAGGTGCTGTAAGATAAATTAGTAAATGCACTTGATTCTAATCGAAAAGTAATTGTGTTTGAATTAAAATATGTGGAAAATATTACAAGTAAAAATTTAGTAGAATTGTGTTTTTTATGTGTAGAGCAAGAGTTACGCTCAAGCATCAGTAACTGTTCAAACAGTATGCAAGTCTGAATTATAAACTTAATTGAGTAAAATTTTAAGGTGGTCTTAATTGCAAAAGTTCTGAGGGTATTTTTGAATTGTGTATATTACGAATTAAATTAGCCAGTGAAAGAATTGAGTTTAGTGTCGTATATGAAAAGTGTTTATTGCAACTAAGTGTTATATTGATGTTGAAATGATATTATTATTGCTAGTAATCGAATTATTGATTCTTTATGGTATGTGGTAATTTGAAAGAAACAACGATTGTAGAGGTTAAGCTTTTCTACCCTACTCAAAAGCAGTTGCGATTGAATGGAAGAACAGTTCCTTTTCTTCTGCTAAGTCGATAAGAGAATTGTGTATTATTGTATTTCTGAGTGTATTGTATTTTGTAAAATTTTTTAAAGGGAAGCTAGGAGTGTAAAATTGTCTAGTAAACTTGTGTCCAGTAAAATTGTAAGAGATTAATATGGCTTTCTTAAAACGGCATAGAAAAGCAGATCTTCAAAACCTCGCTAGGGAATTTCGATTGGAGGTGGGGGATGAAGAGACGATAATAGACCTCTCTAAGAAAATCGTAGGGAGCGAAGATTATGACGAAGAAAGTGCCAAATTAATGCTGGAAACCATAATTGAGGATAGACTAAAAGTTGAGGCTAGAGAATTAAAAGTTGAGGCTAGAGAATTGGAATCGCAAAAGTTAAGGGAGGAACGAGAATTGGAATCTCAGAGACTAAGGGAGGAACGAGATTTCGAACTTCAAAAGTTACGGTTAACGCAGAGCGCCGAAACCGCTAGCGTAGCTTCTGCGAGTAATGAGAGCGCGAGACCCCGCAAAACCCTTAGAATGCAAAAATACGACCCAGAAAAGTCCGATATGGCTTTATTTCTTACATTATTTGAGCGCCAAGCTCGGAAAATAGGTATTGATCAGGATGATTGGGTAACCGACTTAATTGAATTGCTACCCCTAGAGATTGCTCAGTTAATTGTTAAAATACCGGACGATAAATGGGATGATTATGACCATGTTAAATCCGTGTTGTTAGAAAGATTTAAGCTTAGCTCAGAGGCATTTAGAACGAAATTTCAGACACACGGGAAACAAGAAGGGACGCTATGACAAGATCTCATCTTTGAGTTGCGTAGCTACCTAGAAGTTTGGTTAGAGGGAATCGAGGTCATAGATTATGAGACTTTGAAAGACCTGATGATAGCGGATCAGTTGAAAAAACGCGCCCCTAATGAAATGAAAGAACATTTCATAGATGACTGGGGAAACTTAAATGATCCGGATGATCTAGCAAAGAAACTAGACCATTATGAAGCATCTAGACCAGGGGTTTCCAACTGGCGGCCCGCGGTGCCTTTTTTGCGGCCCGCGAAGACTTCTAGAAAAATAATTTGCAGCATCAATTAGATATTCGAGTTAACGAAAAATGTTTTTGTAAAAATCTTTGTTTTCAAATGCTGTTCATTTACAAAAAAAAGATTAATTTTCCCTCGAATTCCATGGAAAATAGGGTGTCCACTCATGTTCTATTTCATACCCCCCCCCCCCACTTCTTATTTGACTTTTTTTTTGTGTGTGTCTGTGTAATTTAACGAAAGTTGGCCAGTTATAATCAAGGTCGTTGTTGGAGGTTCATCCTCGAATTTTTAAAAATTTCATAGTACATACTATACACAAATCCTCCAAATCCCCCTCCATCAAGAAAAAAAGTCCTGGGTATGGTCCTGGTTAAATTGCGGCCCGCCACTAGACAGGTGTTTTCGATTGCGGCCCTTGGACACTTGTAAGTTGGAAACCCCTGATCTAGACGCTTCTTAAAAAAACCCCAAAGTTTTAAACCAACGGAAAAGAGAGTCGTAGACCGCCCGAGAACTGAAAAAACCCAGGTTTAGAAAAGAGTTGAAACTAGCGAGAGCGGGCAAAACAATGGACATAGTGGAAGGAATATAGATCCTGAATTTCAAACGTGGGAGTTTGAACGTAAGAAGGAAATCGTATGCTATAATTGTAATCAGCCAGGGCACATTAAACCCAATTGCCCCGAACCCAGGAAGGAGGTGGGAATTATAAATTATCTGGCCGTGACAAAAAATTTTGATCCTTCTTTTAAACCCTATTTAAGCCAGGCCAAGGTAAATTCTAGGGAAATGACTATTTTACGAGATACAGGTAGTAGTCTTGATTTAGCTCCATTGCTCTTGACTAAACCCGAGGATTTTACAGGGGAAAAAATATGGGTAAGGCAGCCCCTAGAAAATGAATTGAGGTGCTTGCCGCTAGCTCGGATAAAATTAGAGAGCCCCGAATTTGGAACCATTCTGACGAAAGCAGCTATCGTAGGGAAATCCGTAGAGATGAACCATTATTTATTGGGGAATTCCACCCAAAAATTAATTGACTCCCGTGAAAATAATTCTCAGAAAATTAATGCGGTAGTGACGCGAGAAAGTCGACGCAAAAAGGAAACGAGTCAAGAGACTGGGTCAAAATTTAGCGAGGGTATCCTTAGGGAATTCGTAGGAGCCGAAACTCTGAGGGAACCAAATCAATTATTCTGTAAGAATAGAGAGGAATTTCGGTCAGGCGAAAGGCCAGAACTTGCGTGTTGTCACAGGATTAAAACAGGAATTGAGGGAAGTTCCCCTGCAACCGTTTTTCAGGGATCTAATTCTGACCAGAGGGAAACTGGTTTCGTGAAACCGCACTCACTTTTGACGAATGCGAGTTCAGAGTCTTTTGTGGACATTTCTTTCCAAGTGGGAGGTTTAGGAAAAGTCATTGTTGAACCTCCAAGCCAGAGGAGGAGCGCTAATCCACCCAACCTGGAATGTCAGGTTTCGACGGAGTTTAAGGGAAACGCGAACAATAGGGTCGAGCGTG
Organism: Dolomedes plantarius; assembly: GCA_907164885.2. Lineage (NCBI taxonomy): Eukaryota > Metazoa > Arthropoda > Arachnida > Araneae > Dolomedidae > Dolomedes > Dolomedes plantarius. Next base: position 63,883,783 of record OU015497.1, read on the forward strand.
GTATATCTCCCCAGGAGAATGGAATAATCAGATGTTTCAGTAGTGACGCTCTGAAAGGGGGGTTGCACTGAGACAGCCAAAAATGTTGAGTCCCCAGGAGTAAATGAGAAACCGAAAGAGGAACTCAATAAGCTATTATTAAGAACTCTAGGGCGACGCGAAATGCGTGAGGAAAATTTGTTCTGGGCTTATGAGAGCTCAAAATTTGGAAATGAAAGTAAATTAGCCAAGAAGGCGCAGATTTGTCTCAGACTTAGGCAAAAGAGAAAGTTAAGGAAATTTTCTAAGATAAAGGGAACGGTTGACTTACCGAGACCCAGTGAAAAGTTTTCTTGGGCACTTCAGAATAAGTGGGATGTGAGTCAGAAAGTTGCATCCAAATTTAAATGGTGTGGATTCGAGAAATTCGAACCTTTCAAACTAAATTCTTAGGGTCAAATGTAGTTATAATGATCTAGGTAATCCGTGTGAATAGGAAACCTAGGAATTTAATCGTATTACTGTGTTTATTTTTTTGTGTTGTTAGTTGAATTTTAAATTGCTTATTTTTATGTAGGTAAATTACTTAATAATGTGCTTTTGTTAAAAATAATTCTGTTCTGTTCTGTTTTTGTTAAAAATAATGAGACGGTTTTTGTGAACGCCGCTAGGCTTTCCGAAGGGAATTTAGTTTAAATGACTTGTATATGGTATGTTTTACTATAAAAGAAACATACACGAATTTTGGTTAGGGATAGATTTCTTCCACGGAAATTAGTTAAAAGGATTTGTATTTTGCTATAATTCTCTGAAAAGGAAATTGAACGCAGACTGTTTGAGCAGGATGCTATCAGAATAAAAGAGTAATTTAATAATGTGTAATCAATTGAATAATTTAAGAATTTGTAATTAATTGACTAATTTAGTAGTGTGTAATTGTATAATAGTGTTGCAAATAATTTTTGTTTTGAAAATTTTTAAGTACTTAATTTTGTAATTTTAAAGATTAAATTATGATTGCCTCTAATGATGTTGTCAGGTGAGCCATGTTAACCCTTGTTTCCAGATTTTGCCTGCAAGACAAAATCTCCCCAACGGGGGAGGGATTGTGACGAATTAAAATAATTCGCACAATTAAAACATACGCTGCACACATGGAATTGTCGCAGCTGACCGACACACCCTCCTTTAACGTATAGCAGGTGACAGCGAGCTGGAACGAAAGGAACACAAAGCGGTTGGAAAAACGTGACATCTTGGCGGAACAGAAATTCGCCACGGTGCTCCAGATTAATGACGCGGGACCACCGGGAAATCACTAGAATTTCAGCCTTGCCTGCCAGCAAATCGAAAAGTCTAAAATGACATCAAGATTAGCAGATCCAATAGGAGACGAGTTCCAAAATTAGACGGCGTGAGAAAAAGTCAGTTAACGACCTGCTAAGCGGTGGTAGACTCCTCCGACCATCCAGGGTCGAAAGAAAAAGGCTATACGCGGACTTGCGTAGTCGGCAGCTTATTTCTCACGAAGAGAACTTTTAGCTTCGGCTAGGAAGCTTGGTTACATTTCGACGAGATCATCAAATCCGGATCATCCTGATCCTATAAAGTGCCTCGCAGTCATCCGCCCTGCACGGAGTGAAAATCGAGGGACTTGCTCTAATTTCAACGAACTATTCGATGATATTGAATTAGCGAAACTCCAGGTGGTAACTCCTCCTAACGGACTCAGTCGTCATTTTAGAGGACTTTCATTAACTGTGTAACGGAGCATCAATCTCCAAAATTTCTCCTCCGAATTGAAATAAATTCGTCGATTTTAATTTATTTCGCTGTGATTTTTTATTGAGTCGATAGCTACCTCGATCAACGCGTTACAATATATATATATATATATATATATATATATATGTATATATATATATATATATATATATATATATATATATATATATGTATGTATATATACATATATATATATATATATATATATATATAGCCTCTAACCCCGTTATGATTTATATAATATTTGCTGAGAAAATAAAGAGCCCTGGATTCATGTCTCATTAATATTTCGAGTGGAAACACTTGAGACAGTATACAGTTTGTTTCTTTCCTAATATTTACATATTTAAAAGCACTGAATCAACTTTAAATAGTTAACATCAGTTTAGTTTATTTGTAAAAAAATGTTATATACTGAAGTATTCATATTCCTGGTTCAATATTGTTGATATTCTTGAAGTATATGCAGTTAATTTATTTTCAGACATATATGTAATATGATTTATTTCCCAAATGATTTATTTCTCAATATGATAACTGTTAATATTTTTAGATACACGCATTAACTATCAAGATATCCCACAAAGGATTAAAGCTCTTTAAATAGCAAACGTCGAAGAAATTAGATATCAGAAGTTCTGATTGCATAATTTTCTCTTTATCGTTCTCCTATAAAGGTTCTGCAAAAATACTAAGAATGAATAAAATTCTATTAGCATGAGAGGTTTTCTATTTTGGTAATGTATTTTCTGATATTCACTAACAGTTGCAAAGTAATTTATTTTGATGCATGACAGTAATGTATGAATATTATTATTAATATATATTTTACATATAAACAGATACATATTTCTACAAATGTAAGTTGATACAGTATTTATTTATGCACTTCTGAAAAAGACATTGTTAATTAACGTTCCCATATCTTTATTCCCTGCATAATTTGATTTCCATCTTTACCGGTTTGATAATATTTTCCTTCTTTTCTGTGTGTGTGTGTATTTTTATGGTGTGTTTTCAGAAATATACGAGATACGCGAACCTATCTTATCCATTTTTAAAAGGAAAAATCTTTAAGTATATTCACGGAAGTGAAATTTTCAAAAATAATTATACCTCTAAAGGATAAACTATCAAAAACTTTTGAAAAGTCAATAAAAAGATATTGATGCATATAACATCCATATACATATTTTTTTTTAAACAGTTTCCCTATTTGAGAAAATATTTCATTTATCTGCGTGACCTTATGCATAGAAGGAAGAAAGGCATAAATAATTCTACGTCCGTGGGATAATAACTTTGCATTGAAGCAGATTTCCCTCCGACGAATTACTCCTCGTGAATCTAGTTATTATTTTGCTTGAGAGAGCAATGAAGTTGCGCGCTGTCTGAACAAATCATCCACAGAGTAATTTTGTTTATTGCATGATTGGTTCGTATGCTGCTTGTACCGAAATGTCTTAAACATTATCAACGGGAACTGATAACAGGGGTGAATTTAGCGATATGTCCCAATTATCATGGGTGAGGTTTCTGCCCAATTTTTGAATGCGCACGTCACTAACAACATTTAGCTCGGGAAGGTGAATATGGGATGCGAGAGTTTCACCGGAAATGGATATTGGGATTTCTGCGAGTTAATTAGCCGAGGAAAAGTGCATTTAAGATCCGCAAATTTTAGGGCAACGAAGTAAAGGTTGGTAAAATAATAATATTTTTTTTTAACAGTTAGTGAATTTATAAAATTTATTCTAAGATATGAAGAGTATTATATTTCCTGGCAGATGACCGGGAAATAGATGTCAACATGTAAGTAAATTTTTTCCTTGGATAGTTCACTAGGCTAGTGCGAGTGAATTCACTGTCATACACTCTGTGAAGAATCCATTGATTCTCATAATTGACAACTAAACCCTCTCAATACATTCACGTCCCAACAGAAGACAACTATAGAATCCCGAGGCAACGCAGCTAGACAACAGAACGGCAGAAGAAAGCCCTCCCAGACAATGCAAGCCTGGAGGCGAGGCGACAGTATGTCTGAAATTTTGGACATAAAGTTGAAAAGTCATTAGTTTCGGTGAACCCCTTGATCGATGATGATCGGGGAAGATTAAGCGACTTAAAGCAATCAGCTGATGTGCAGACGAAGGAAGTGAATCACCAATGGGGCCTCCGAAAAGTGATGTCACTTTAAAGGCCCCAATAAAAATGCTTTTAAATGGCGAGCGATCGCAGTGCTAGAATTAGGAGTTGCGTCGCTGCGAACTAAAAAAAGACAGTCAGCGTCTAGACCTGGATACAGAAGCAGCTACTCCAGCACGCAGCCGTGATTAAGAGTTTTCCTAAGTCCTTGTGATAGGTAATTCGACATCCGTCAATCGCTCCCAGACGAAGCGAATTGTTGAAATAATATTTTAAGTCCTTGTGATAGGCAAAGATTTTCTCGACTCCCTGTCGACTTGTTCCCAGAAGGAACTGTTATAGCTATTAGAGATAGCTTAATACCTTTAGATCCCTAACGGATCTGTTCATTAGAACTCTCGTGTTTTAGCCTCTGATTGCATCTGGACTTACAACTTAGACTGGTGTTCTTCAGCTGAATTCGTTCTCTGCACGTTAATTAGAGTGTATGATCTACAGTGTTGTTAATAATATTGCATCGAAATCATCTCATTGTAAATAAACATCAATTCAATATGTTGTTTGATTGTATCTTCGTCTTCTGCACTCTACCATTCGGCGAATTCTTTACAACACCTCTATCCGGACACAACTCTAAACGGCCCTCTTTTGTTTCGAGCCGATTCAAGAATCCGTAGAGCCAATGTAATCGAAGAAAACTTCTTTCAATGGTTATCCCTGGAAATGGCTATTATTTTCTGAACCATTACTCGCCGTCATAGAGAATTTATATTGTGTGTGTCTATATATATATATATATATATATATATATATATATATATATATACATATATACACTCATGGACAAAAAAATTAGCGCACAAAGAAGGAGTCGTCAAAATGGAATGAAATTTTACATACGTAATGACTACTTTGATATAAGTAAATGATAAGAAAATCAAAGAAAAAGGATAATTTATTTTAGAGAAAAAGGCAAAAGAATGGAGGAGTTAATACTCCGTTGGACTCCCTCTAGCGCGAATGCACGATGCGATACGATCGGGTATTGAGTCATACAAGTTCTGTATGTCTTCAGACATTTCGTTCCATATTTGCTGTAACCTTGCCTCTAGTTCGTTCAAACTCGTGGGATGCCCTACTCGTCGTCCCAAATGATCCCAGATATGCTCGATTGGAGTCAAATCTGGGGATCGGGCAGGCCAAGGAATGGTAGTAACAGTGCGGAGACAGTCTTGTGACACCCTTGCCGTATGAGGCCGAGCATTGTCTTGTTGAAAAATGGCTCCTGGGAGCCGTTGCATGAGTGGCAACACATGTGGTTGCAGGATTTCATGAGCATACTGCTGGGCTGTCATGGTGCCACGGAACAATACTAGGGGTGACTGTGTATTGTAGGCAATGGCACCCCATAACATCACACCAGCTGTGGGAGCGATTTGTCGCTGTACAGCAAAGGCGGGATTGAAGCGTTCACCACGGGCTCTCCACACACGAACACGATTGTCATCACTGCCGAGATTGAATCTGGATTCGTCGCTAAAGACGACCTGGTTCCATTCCGCTGCAGTCCAGTTTCCTCGTGCGCGGCAAAACTCCAAACGGAGGCGTCGATGGGTGGGCGTCAAGGACAGCACACGTAATGGGCGCCGCGATACCAACTGTCCTTTAGCCAGGCGCCTTCGTATGGTTCGAGAAGACACAGAGGCCCCTAGTGAAGGTGCTACCTGTGCCTGGATGGCGGCCGATGAAGCAGTTGGCTGTACGCTTGCATTTCTTACGATGTGGCGGTCTTCTCGACGACTGGTTTGTCGAGGGCGTCCTGAGCCTGGTCTTCGTGTACATGACATCTCTCTGGTCTACTGGACCCAACACCTCCTCACAGCACAACCAGAGCGGCCTAATTGACGAGCTACTCGCCTAGCTGACCACCCAGCTTCCATCATCCCGACGATTCTCCCCCTCTCAAACTGCGACAACTGCTTATATTGTCTTCGAACACGGCGTAATGGCATGTCTATCTCAGCTCTTCCTTTGTAAATGATTCAGCACACTCAAACAAGCTTTGGTTACCTGTTTTATACTCCACACAGTCCGATGTTCAACGCCCTCTACCGGCTATACGTAATGCGCAATCATACGTAATGCATTTCTAATCATTTGCATATCTCCCCGACATGTACCTTCATTGCAAGTTTCGTTACGATCCCGCAATTATTTCTTGGTGAGCTAATTTTTTTGTCCATGAGTGTATATTAAAAATTTCATGAAACAGTGTTTGCAGTGGATCTAATAAATTACAAATCTGCAAAATACAATGGGTCATTTAGGTGAACTAAAGAAAGGCTCTGATAAATTTTAATCTTCTATTTATTTTGTCAATTGAAGACCATTTTTGACACATGTTGGGTAATTTTTTTATCTGCACGTGTTTCGTTTTCATAAAACAAGAGTATATTAATAAAGTGTATCACTTATTGAACTATTTTAATTTGTCTCATTGAAGAGTATCTGTTACGGCTTTAAAACACATGAAATTTTGTACATTTACCTTGGAAAAATATAAGATAATTTTTCTGTGCTGTTCGATACTGAATTTTGTACTATAGCATATCCTTTTCTCCTTTAATGTCTTATAGAGTTTCCTTTCCTAAGTACGTATGTGCATACATTTATGTACACGTGTATCACTTTTATATCAAATATTTGGCGATAATAACGTATGAAATAATTTATCAAATCTGTGTATAGTCAACCTCCCGCCCGAAGAGACCTGGCACTGGTTTTACGACCTGTTTCTCGGGGATCTTCTCTTCGGTGGAAGGCGATAGTTCCCAAGCTACAGAAGTTTCGGTGTATTTTCCACAGATTGTCTCAAATTTGCATAATTTTTGCAAGGCTTGAAAAGTAACAGGATATCATGAACATAAAATTACCATTTTAGGACTTAAAATAATTCAATAAATGTCGTATTCACTTAATTTGCATGACCCCAAAATGCAATATTTTTTATTACGACAAATAAGTGAATATATGTCTGTCAATAAATCTCTTATAACTTCTGTTTTTTAATACATACTGTGATGAGGAATTTCAGAGAACGGAAACAGTCTATTTTGAAGAAACGATGTTGAAGCGGGATCAGTCTATCTAATAGAATAATGGAGGCGATTAAAGGCACAAGTCTCTATTGAGAGATGACGAAGAGGATACCAATCAGTCTTATAGCAGTTGAGACATCATTCTGTTGTGCTTCTTTTGTTGGTAACTACTTCTGTAGTGATGAATTTGTAAGTCTCTATTTGTAGAAATAGTTCTTATGGCACTTTCTGTAATAACGAAATGTTGAGTTGCTTTCTGTAATGTAAAATTCTTAAGAGTCTCTGGGGATGTAGAACCGACGTCTTTCTATATACGGCTGACTGCTTAAGAATAGTCCCAAGACATCAGGAGATGTACAATGCTACAGATAAAGTTCTTTAAGTGACAAGAGACTATGGCACTACAAAAGTTCTACCTACGGTAGCAGGAGTCCACAAGTTCGGGCGGCTGGAAAGTGGTGTCGATTACCGGATCGTATGACATTGGCTGTCCGCAAAAATCTTCAGGTATTCACTGTCAACGTTAGCATGAAAGGTTGAAGTAGGTGGTAAGCAAGAAATCTTCCAAGGCATTTAAAATTAAAAAAAAATTAATTTCTGAGCCAATCTTGGGTAACATGAAAAGATATTTATAACGTACAAAGGAGCTCGGTACTACATGAGCTGCAGTGAATAAAGTATTACCGTTCAGGTCTAAAGTCTGAAGACTATATCTAACATGGCATCATTAACATATAGAAAGATAGCCCCCCTCCCCGATGCAGAATTGGCAGGGCCAAAACTGATGGGGTGCTTAAACGCAAAAGTATAAGAGACAACTCTCTCTTAGGAAAAAAATGGCTCACTCATTTTCTTTTTTCTCATCGCTGGACAGAAATGTAAACACGGAAAGCGAGGGTTACAATAGCGAGAAATACGCCAAACCCAACAAAGAGCGGACCACCCGTCCAAGGCGTATGCAATACTACCTCAGCGCGGAGGAAAATAGGCAGTACTAACAACGCGAGCGCTTGATGGCCAAAAAAAGAAGCCGGCCTTGCCGATACCTCGCCAAGAGAACATTCGAGCGCGCCGCATAAATTGCGGCCCGTGAATGGTTTAGACCTGATATTACGAACTTCGCGCCTCTGCTCGATTGGTTGAACCAGGGGAGAAAGACCTCACTTGGAAAGCGCTTTCTCGCCAAGCTGATGCCAAGTTCATTCGTGGGAAAATCTTGCGAACAAGGGAAGGGCGAGAGACAAAACTTTTATCATTACTTTAAACCGATTTTATGGTCCAATTTAGGGGACAAACGTAAAACGGCATGACGTGGACAAAGGCTAGTTGGATGTTCACAAGAAACACCCTGCAATTACCAGCCATAAAATGTTCATTTTAGACAAACTTAACAAGAGAATCCGGAGACAAACACCTGGCTAAGCAATTTACAGTTGAAGCTTTTACGGTTTAAGAGAAATGGGCAACGGCTAAATTCTCAAAAACACACACGTCGAGGGAACGGTATAGAAATTACACTATTTTATTTTATCGAACAACTATTCAGAATTAGAGATTTTATATTAATTTAACGTGCGTTACTAGCTCAACCAAATTAATTATTTCTGGAACGAATTCCTCATTACACATTCCAAAGAAGTGCATGTTATTAATCTCTTTGTGTTTTGTTACTATTTCGTAAAGGATATTGAACCATTTCCAAAAATATAAACGTAAAATATTTCATTTGTTACTGTCTGTTATAAAACGTGCCCTTTTGCGACATTGTCTGTTTCTCTTTAAAATGCTATTTAAATAAAATGTCTCCGTTTAAAAATTTTATCAGATTTTTTACCCTTATCCGTTTCTGAGTCTAAATAAATTTTATGTAAATGATTTTGCTTTAAATATATCATCATCAGCATATCTAAGCTGACATATATTTAAAGAAGATAAATCAAAACAGCATTTGCTCTTCATCACTCCGTTTAAATAAATGAATTGATGTTAACTTAACTCCTTTTTTCGCATAAAAAATAATCATTTATTATAAAACCTTCATATGTTGATGAATATTAATGTTACGTTCCATGAATATTGTTTTAAAAGGCGAATTTTGAGAAGTAACAGAGTAACATTTAATACTTTCTCCTTTGGACATAGCGAAACCCGGGGCACAACCGGGTACCGGGGCGGAATGAAGTTCGACGTTTATCGGTGTCAAGGAGGTACTGCCAAAGAACGGCAATAAGTAGAACTAGACCAACCTATTGCTGCTCAACTACGACAGTCATGTTAGTCTAGTTTTTTCGAGCATTAATGAGTGAATTTTTAGTTGTGTGATTTCGTAACCAAGGTAACGTATACATACTTGTTTACATTACAACTCTATTTAGTACATGCTTGAAGTACGTTTAATTGTCTTTAGTTTCGTGTAGTTAAACTTTTGTTTACGCAACTTTTTCAAGTGACCTTACCTCCTTAACCTTCTTAGGGCGTTCGGGTCTTTTTTTGACCCATAACGAATTTATTTCGTATAGATTTATTACAATTTGAGGAATTTTTCAAAAATATATTGTGACTTTGTTTATATAGTCATAGTAAATATTCAGCTATGTGAAATTATTTTTTTTAAATGGTAGTTTTTTAACAATAAAAATTGTAACACATAAGTCGTTCGGGTCAATTTTGACCCATGTTTAATTTTTAGAGCATAGCAGCATGAACACCACAATTTTTAATACATTATTCAATTATTGCTGTGACAATGCATTAATGCTTTCCTTCTTCTCCGTTATATATTTTTTTGTTTCCTTTTAGCACAATAGATGATACTAATAGTATTGCACTTTCCTTAGCAGTTTCTAGTTTCTGTTACCGGTATTTACTTCCTGCGCTTTCCTTTCCACTCTCGTAGGGTGTGTAAAGGGGGGTTGAAAAGCGACGAATCTGACCAGTCGACAAGTCAGACGGCGACTCTATTTAGCAAAGATGGTAAAATCAAATGGAAATCTGTACCACAAGCTTCATGTGGTACGCGTGAGGCCTAAAATATTGTGAACACGACTCCAGGGCCCTCGAGATACGCCACGTCTAGAATTGAAGACGAATACTCTGCATTTATGTTGTTTTCTTTCCTCTAGCAATTGTGAATATCATACTAAAAATTGTAACATCGAAGGAAAAAAGGTGTTCGGTGACAGTTGGAAGAATTTGAATAACGTTGACCTGGAAGCATTTATTGGCTTGTTGCTGCTGTCTGGAGTATATAAATTTTGTAATGAGTCTACAGAGAGTATGTGGGATGCCACAGCGGGATGGGATATATTCAGGGCATCTATGACCTTAGAAAAATTCAAAATGATATCAAAGATTCTTCGATGACAAGCAGACCCGACCAAGAAGAGGGGTAACCGACAAATTTACAGCCATAAGAAAACTTCGGGACAAGTGGGTGGAAATTTTGCCTATGATGTATAACCCTGAAATATACGTTACTGGGGATGAACAAGTGGTAGCTTTCCGAGGAAAGTGCGCCTTCCGCCAGTACACGCCAAGCAAACCAGCCAAGTACGGCATAAAATTTTGGATACTTTGTGACAACGCTACCTATTATGTCTGGAACATACAGCCGTATAGCCAGTAAAAAGGCAAGGGCATAGTCCTCCAGAGTACTCTTCACCATCACAGTAAGATAGCAGATACAGACGCAAAGAAACCTCAAATCATTCTAGATTATAACAGCACCGAAGGCGGAGTAGACTTTAGATAAACTAACCTCCCACTATTCCTGTCGAAGAAAGACTAATAAATGGTCCATCGCAGTTTTCTCCAACATCCTAGACATTTCCTAGTATAAAGCATTCTTATTATTGATCAAGATAAACCCAGAATAGAAGATGAACTCATTTCACAAAAGGAGAATCTTCATTGAGAAGCTTGGCATGAGTTTGGTTACCCACCACATTGAAGGAAGAAAACATCTGCCAAGAGCAATGGATGCCCGAGTATTTGCTATGAGTATTCTAAACTCAAGACAACCTGAACCCCAATCTGAAGAATCCGGAAATGTAGCAACTGCTAGCAAAAGGGGAATATGTCGCTTATGCATACAGACTGAAAACAAAAGTTCTGTGAGGTATTTCAAAGGTAGACAGTTTACTTGTAAGAAACATTACATTCAAGTCTGTAACAATTGTATATAAACAAAACAACATAGAGGCTAACGAATTTACAAATTAAATTTGACTTTCCGTCATTGATTGTTCAAGCGTCCAAAATTTTATTGCTGGATGTAAGCTGGACATTTCATAAATATTTCGTTAATGTGTGATTTTACTTCCGAAAATAAACAGATAATATACTCAGGTGAGAACTTTCTTGTATTATCAAACGAATGTAAAAAAATATATATAATAAATACAGGAAAAATCCGTGCTACATTGTATTTCATTTGAAAGTTTACACTGATTTTCAGGGGAGAAGGATTGAATTACAGCATTTTTATTGTATAAATACAGAGTGGTTCATTAAATTCAAGCTTCTTTATGGTTATGAAAACTTACCTGTAAAACAATGTTAAATGATATACAAATACATAAAAGTGTAGATAAAATAATAACTAAATAAATAATAAAATTGCTAATATAAATAAAATGTGACTATAATACAACAACATTGCAAATTACGCCTTGGGTAATTTTTGACCTGAACAGCTTATGTGTATGCTGCATTGCAACAACGCAAGAAAGTTAACCTAAATCGTGTCCCTGGGACGGAACGGGTGGGGCAAAATGGGAAAGTACCCATTCTTCGCAATGTTTCTAACTAAGAGATCGTTTATAGTACGCCCCTAATTATTTTTTTTTGATTTTTTTTATTAAAGATGGTTCGAGACTGTAAGAAAAAAACAAATAGGCAATCATGGTCTACTGAGGCAATAAACAATGCTGTCCAGGGGTTTATTTCTGCCCAATCAGGGTATTTGGAAGTTTCGAACCAATTTGATGCTCCCCAGTTTACTCTGGAAAGATACGTTAAAAAAAGAAAGGAAAACCCTGACTACAAGATTGATAAAATGGCTGGAAAATTTAAAAACGTATTTACGGAAGAGCAGGAACTTGTGCTTGTTAATTATTTAAAAACTATGGAGGCTAGGTTATTCGGTCTAACAATGAAAGACTTGCGTAGCTTAACTTGTCAGTTGGCTGTAACAAATGGCCTTGGTCACAGATTTTTAAAGGGAATCGCAGGCCAAGATTGGGTCAATGGATTCCATAAGATACATCCTACTTTATCTGTTCTCAAATCCGAAGCAACATTTGGTGCAAGAGCCATGGGTGTAATAAAGTAGATGTAGATAGTTTATTTTCGTTGTTGCTAACGAATTTACTCGACAAGCACAAACTAACGGTTTTTTCAAATATTTAATTGCGATGAAACGGCTGTTACAGTGAACCCTAAAAACCAATCAAATACTCCTCATAGCTTGCAAGAGGAAACGTCAAGTCGGATCATTAACATCCACAGAAAGGGGCGAAACTGTAACCTGCCTTATTTGTATGTCGACAAGTGGAGCTTACATGCCCCCGATGCTCATTTTACCTTGAAAGAAGAAGCAGAAAGAATTTGAGTTAGGGTTGCCACTAAGAGGTTGGGCTGAGGTGCACACATACTCACACACACACACACATATATAAATGTGTGTGTGTCTTTGTTTGTTTGTGTGTGTGTGTGTGTGTATACGTTTATATTTTAGCAAGTGGTTCAAAATCATATACGAAATAGTAACAAAACACATAAAGA
>OU015497.1:63901576-63999076 GCA_907164885.2 Dolomedes plantarius
TGATTCACCAGCCACTTCACTTTAATTCATTGATTTTTATCTAATTATTTGTGTTGTATGAAGATTAGAATTTGTTTTAACCTGAATGGTATTGTAATTAATTGAATTTTTGTTTGTCGGATTAATTTAGAAAAGAATTTGAATATATACGGATGATTGCTATAATTTTTTATAAATATTGTATGTGTGAATCATCTAATGTCAAATAAAACTTTTACTTTTTACTTTAATTGTCGTCATGTTCGTTTCTTGCCAGTCTAGAGTTTTAAATTTTTAATTCAGCAGAGTTCATTTTATGAAGTTTTTTCTTTTAGCAGAAGTTATTTTATTTTCCGGTGTGCTCGAATGATAGGGAAGTAATTTTATTTGATTTAATTATATTTTTCTTCAAGTCTCATAATCACCACAGTGATGCAACAGTAAGTTGAACCAAGGTTAACTTGAATAATTAATTTCCTGGTTATTGCTAAACACAACGCATATCTTAAATTGCACTAACCACTATTGCTAATATTGAAGTTAAATTCAATTGAAACCAAGTATTAATTGTAAATTGATTTTAAAGTTTGTAAAGAGTTATCTTAACGTTAAGTATAAATTTAATTAATTCTTGCTCTGTAATAACTAATTTTAACTACCCCATACGACAAAAATTCGTCGTTGCCACACTGACCCTCAGAAAGAGAGAGTCAGGCTGCTACAGAATGTGCTAATATGAAGCTGTCCGGGTGTTTTTCGGGGGTCAACTCCTCTGCGGACAGATCTAATTCACAGTTTGTTCAAAGGCAATTCGAATGAGAATGTAATCCATGAAGCTCTAAGACCATTAAGCCACGAAAAGCAATCCAAATTTCCACAGATCCATAAGGACAATTCGAACGAGTGTGTGATCCATGAAGCTAAAACCTTGAACAACATAATTCTATAAGACTTTAAAAAGCATGAATCTATATTTTAGGTTTATAGTGTGATCTTCATGTTTTGTGAAAGAGATTCGGAAAATATTCAAACAAGAGAAGGATCTGTCATTTATCCCTGTGTTGTCGTTACTGTTCCACGTTTGTAATATAAATAATAATCTTGTAAATAATGAGTAAATGAGGAGATAGATTAAATGTTTAACTTTAATTGATTGGAGAACGTTACAATAGTAATGCATGAATTGAAATATTTATCATGTCTTGTTTTCAATTTATTTCTGTGTTTTTATGACAATCTATGATAACTTTGAACACCCTAAAAACAAATATATTTATTTACAGAGAAAATTTTTATATAAGAATGGCTGAAATTCCACAACGCACACCTTCAACATTTAATCCTGCTGCTCTGTTTGGGTGTATTTGACCCGAAATAAATTTTATCAGTGTATAAAATATGAACCATCAGCGATAACAGTGTTAGATCTTATGACTTTGTTTCTAAATTAGAATTTAATTGTCATAAAATGTCTTCCCATTATTTTTATGTTTTGAGTATATTTTTCAGTTTCTTACTCGTGTACATTTCAGGTCAATATGACGCGATGGGAAACTGCAATGATATTCCGTTACTCCCTTTCATCCTTCTAACAAATTTTCCTGTTACAAATGAACTACATCCTTCTAACAGTTTTTTCTGATTATTTTTGTAATCTTCCCATAATGTTTGATAAATTTTATCAAATATCAATATAATTTCTTTGAAAAGGGATGCACATTTCAACCTGAGTTAGTAATAACCAATATGTAAGTCCAACTGGCACATTTTATGATCGCTTGTTGATACAAAGGGAATCATTCATAAGAACGTAAATATGCGTCAAGAGATTATTATTACCAGATATGCAAGTCTCAACCAAATCATTTGGTTTTCTTGCTGAAATAAACTGTGAGTCATTCATAACAATACAATATGCAAGTATAGATATGTTGTTACAAGTCTAGACCTGCTTGTCCCATTAGTTATAAAATTATTTACTTTGTAATTCTTGCAACCAGTTAGAATTTCACAAGTGTTCAATTAGTATCATCAATAGGACAGATTGTAGAAGCGACGTGATAGAAGTTATAGATGCGTGTGATTGAGAAGGAGTATCAGAGACTGAAAATCCTTACAAGTGTTGAAAGTGATAATTCTGACTATGAATCTGAAGTAATGCAGCCTTACATTAGTCCTCAATTATATCACGGGATGCACAAATTGAGAGGAAATTGGATCCTCCTCAAAAACGAGGACGAAAAGTTTTTGCAACTGTAATAAAAAATACACCACGTGCAAAAAGATATGCTTCACCAAGAATAAGAGATTTGGTTTTCGCTTTCCATGTTATATTTAGCTCTATCAAAATCGAAATGATATAAATCGCCAATATTGAGGTTCTAAGCGTTATGCGGAGAAGTGGAAAAATGTGCCGAGTGTATATTGGGATATTATTGTTAGCTGGAGTGTATAAGTCACATGGCAAATCGACAAAAGTTTATGGCATGCAGAAACTGGTCGCCTCATATTCCGTGTGACAATGTCTCCCAAGATGGCTTGTCGAATACTGCGTTTTGACAATTGATACGCACGGAAAGAAAGAAGACGCAATAACAAACTGACACTTGTGCTTCAAATGTGAAAGAAATGAATAGAATTGTTTCCCAAATTATACTAAAATTTAAAAAAGATCTACAACAAATGACAAACAAAGAAGTTCATAGCTATAGTTTTGCTTCACATAAGAATCGACACTATTGAACTAAGTTCCTAAAAAAAAAATGTGGTACTAATGAGTAAACTACATTCTGAAAAAAAGATGAATTCCAGGGCAGACAAGAAACCCCAACTAATATTAAATTACAGCGGCACTAACGAAACGGCGGGTACTCTTTACCAACTTATAAACACTTATACATGTAAAAGGAAAACAAACTGCTGGCCAATAATTGTATTATATTCACGGAATTTACTTGTTGTTCCTACTTATAATGTGTTTGTTCTATGGGTTTGAGTTAATCTCAGCTAGAATGCAAACAACTTCACGAGATTGAACTTATGTTTGGAGGAACTTGGAATGCTTCTTATTAGACGAAACCTGACTTAGCTTTCAAGGAATTTATGACCAGAAGTCTAAAATTCCTCAATCTAGTGAAGCGGATTCAAGGACCTGACCAAGTTTCAGGACTTCCAGTACCAGCTGCAACAGACATTCGTATAGTGAAACGTGCAAGATGTAAATTTTATACATCAAACAATGACAGCAAGAGAAATTTATTGTGTTCCATCTGCAAGAATATGTTTGCAAATCACATGTAACATATTATTGTCCCGGTTTTAAATAATAATATTTCATTAATTATGAGTAAATATTTATTTAGTAGGATATTTCAGGTCTACAGTTGGATTTTCATTTTTTATGATGCAATTATTTCAAGTTATGTTATGTTATGTTAACGTTTTAAAATTTTTCCAGGTTTCATAAAGAAAAACATAATTTATTTTATAACAAAATTAGTTTTAGTTCACATTGTAGTGAAAGTGTTCTTTTGATCATATATATATATATATATATATAGATAGATAGATAGATAGATAGATAGATAGATAGACCTTTGCTATGCAATGTATAATGTAAGAAATAAAATTTCTATTATTGGTAAACTGAGTATTTCCCTTTACCTTTACAAAATTTTAGTAAGCACCCTGATTAATAGGGAATAGGTTCAAAAAATGAATTTTTAATTGCCATTTTGACCCGAACGATCCATTTTTAAAGTAAATACGAAGAGAAAAGTAGGATTTTTAATTTTCTTTTCTTTAAACTTATTGGAGAGTCACTGTACAGACTTTCAGCGAATATTGACCGCAGTAGAAAATTCTAAGGAAACATAATGGCGATAACGATTTTTTTTTAATGTTTCATGTAACATACTACATTCTTTGATGCATATTAAAGCCAAGTGACAATTTTCTAATAAAGTATCCTTCCCTGATCATAATTAATGCATCTTTTCTAAGATGAGTGCATACATTTTGTAAAGGAAACTTCTTATATAAAAAAATATTCTGTTGAAGGAATTAATGTCATAATTTTTTTTAAATAGTGAAACTCCTCAGAAGGATTGACTGAATGATTTGATAATGTAACATTCCACGTTGAAAGTTCTTTTCTGTATTATATTATTCATAAACTGAGGTTCTAAGTGGTTCAAAACTGATAATAGTTATCCTATTTTACAAACATATGACAACAAATTAGGCTTCAAAAATATCACGCAAAATCTAATGAATGCTGAACAGCTTTCAGAGTTATCTGAACATAATGAGCTTTCAAATTATCATTCTTGACATTGGTTTATGATTTTCATTAATAAAACTGTTTTAAAATGTTGATGGAAGTGCCCTGTACATGCAGTCTCTTATATGTATAACCATGTTTTAGCTATTTTATATGCGTCCGATTTGGATACATAGTCCCTATTTCCAGCAATTTAAAATCCCTGTTTGCCTGATTTAATAAAAAACAAAATATATTTTGATTCTCCAGGAATTTCCTACATTAATCAAGCCTTTGAAAACTTTTTAGTTGATTTTGGTGATTCTAGATTTTTTTACTTCAATACTGATGCTTCCCCGTAATTGCTTAACATGGATATGAGGATTCCGATCCATATTTTGATTTAATATTAAAATATACTTTTATGGAAGACATTTTTTATTATTGCTTAGAAGCAAATAATTGTCGCAGGAAATCTTATACTATGCAGTTAGTAAAGTCACCATTAAGAGAAATACATTCCATATCTTTCCCACCACCTTAGATTGCAAATAGGTACAAATGTGTTACATAAGTATTCAAAATTTGGATTATATACCCTTTTCTTTAAGTTCCTTGAATAATGTGATACCTAATATCTCTCCGAGACGGTAAATATATGATTGTAATTCTTTGAACTGGTAACTTTTACTCGGTTTAGACTGTTCTTTTCGCTATCTCTATACACTTTTTAACCAATCGAACGCTGTTATTGCCTACTGCAATAAAGTCCTGGCATATAAAAATTGGTAAAGTTTTGACCAAAAGGCGAAATGACTTCTTCAAATAGGTAAGAAATGATATTGCTAACTATACTATGGTCTTTATCACTCGTTCTGCTTTTTACTCGAATTCGCTCAAAATATAAGTGTGAAACATATGTTGTCTACGTATTGAATATGGATTATTTTCTGTGGCAGTTATATTTTATACTAAAAAACCTAAAAAAACCCAAAGAGAAGTAAAATTAAACTTAAGAGAAGTAAAATAATTCAATGGATTACGAATATAGTACATATAAGTCTGTTTTTATTTTCAGTTTTCTTAGAAAATAATATATGCCTATTCACCCATTTTAAACATCAAAATATGTAATATTTTTATAACCAAACTATGTTGAAGTATCTTTCCAAGCAACAACAGATTTAATATTTGATTTTCAAAATATCTAACACTTGAATATGAACACCATTAAGCCCGATTCAGTCGCAGTGTAGTAAATGGGCAATAGCTACGTGAAAAAGGAAAAACATCTTGTTTTATATAACTGAGAATTTTTATGCAAAATAAAAATATTTTTAGTGGCATAAAAACTTAATGACATGCATTTGACCATAGGAAATGGGTCGCAACTGCAATTCCTGGGCCACGCCCTCAATTGCAGACTTTCAGGTAATAAGCAGAACCAATGAAACAGAGTATAGGAAAGGAGTGAAATAATTGGGCCGCAGCTAATCCGTGAGTTCATAGTATAAGAAAAAGTGAGTAAGCATCTTGAAGGGCAGTAGAAAAGAGGGTCTGCATACGATGCAAAGATGAATAAGATTAAAACAGAAAGTTTAAGGATAGAAATACATTTTTATTTGTTTTTATAAAACTTTTTGTTGTTTTTTACCTTGGCAAGCCAAGTATTATTTTTTATTTTTTATATAAGGACGAAGGACAAAACAATTAAGAAAATGACAGGATGGCTCTAGGCCGTTTCCTGTTAGAGGGGTCAGCATGATCATAATTTGCTAAATCTTTAAGTAAATCATTATCGATATTGTAGTGAAAGTTAATGGCTAGATTTTGAAGATGTTCTTTAAGAGTGGGGAGACCGATTTCATTGTAGATGTCAACATTACGGAAGTACCAAGGGGCATTTATTATTTGTCTGATCGTGCTGCTCTGCTGAGAAGCTAGTTTTTTAATGTGCATTTCAGCACAGTATGACCATGCTGGCCCACCATAAGTTAGTATAGGACGAAGAAACGATTTATACATGAGCAATTTAATTTGTATGCTTAATTTGCTGTTCCGAGCAATTAAGGGATAAATTAGTCTGCGAGCTGCTCGAAACTTGTTCCTAACGTATGTGATGTGATGTTTAAAAGTGATATTTTTATCGAGAACAATGCCAAGATATTTTACTGTTTCAGACCAGGGGAGATTTGTGTTTCCGATTTTAATTTGATGATTTAGGAAGGATTTTTTACGCTTTGAAGTGAACATAACTGCAATACATTTTTCATTGTTAATTTTGATTCTCCATTTGTCGAGCCACTGCTGGATGACAGTCATGTACTTATTAATGTTTTTGACTGCGTATTTAAAATTTCTGCAAGAAGAATAAACGGCTGTGTCGTCCGCAAAGATTGCTAAGTTAACATTAGTGTAAATTGGAAAATCATTAACGAATAAATTAAAAAGAATAGGGGCGAGGACGCTACCTTGTGACAGGCCGCTATAGATATTAAATTTGCTAGAAAGCTGACCATTAATTTTGATCTGAAAAGTTCTATTTTTTAGGTAAGAAATGAGGATCCTGATGATTGGGGGGGGGGGGGGAATTATAGTTAATTAGTTTGTGGATGAGTCCATCTATCCAGACTTTATCGAAGGCTAAGGAAATGTCTAGGAACAGGGCTGCAGTGGATTGCTTATTTTTCCTAGCATGTGTAAGATGTTCTGTTAGCCGATAAACTTAGTGAGGGGCAGAGAGGGATTTTCTAAAACCAAATTGATAAGGGATGAGAATGTTATTTTCATGAAGGTGATCATTAATATATTTAACTATGAATTTTTCAGCTAATTTACTTATTGAATTTAGAAGACTAATGGGCCTGTAGCTGCTAGGGGAATTGCTGGGTTTGTTAGGTTTTTGAATAGGGGCAATAATAGAATTTTTCCAGCTATGGGGGAAATGCTCAAATTTAATGATGGAAATGATAGCGATAGTAATTTTAAAGATATATTTGTAGGGGATGTTTTTGAGCATGGTATTATTAATATTATCTTCACCTGGGGCTTTTTTATTAGGGAGTTTTTTGATCATATTAATAACGTCAATGGGGACAATGAATGGAGTTGGGCTTTCATGTGGGGTGTTGAGAAAAAGATTTATGTTAGTATTAACAATGTTTTCTGTGTTATTGTTAAGGATGGGATTCGGAGTGAAGTTTTTAGCAAAATTTTTACCTATTAGTTCACATTTTTCCTGTTCAGTCTGTGCATAAGAGTTACTATCAGGGTCCTTTAAGGGGGGGATGGTACGATATTGATTTTTAAATCTTTTAGCGGCTCGCCAAATGGAGTTTTCAGTGGTGTCAAGTGAATCTATGTAATTTTGCCAGTTTTTATTAGAAATGTCATGAAAATAGTATTTAAAGTCTTCCTGAGCTTGATTCATTTTAGTTTTATTATCGGGAGTTCTATTACGTTGCCAATTTTTACGGGCTCTATTTTTATTGTTGATTAAAATTTTAAGGTGTTGGTCGTGTAAGGTGTTAGTTTTAGGGGGAATAAGTTTGGTACTATTATTTAGGCTGTTGTTAATGTCTGTGGTTATACTGGTAACTAAGTTTTCCAGATTGTTAATATTATTTACGATGGGGGGGGATGTAAGGAGTACTTTCTAGGTTACTTTTAAATAAATTCCAATTAATGTGTTTGGTATAGTTAATAATGAGAGGGTTGTTATCAAGTGGGAGTTTAATTTCAACAGGATTATGGTCGGAGGAAAGTGCACAAATAGTGTTAATGGTAAGGTCATGGTTAATATCTTTTACTAGGGCAAAGTCTATAATACTGCTATTGTGATTATTAAAGTGAGTAGGGGTAGAGGGGGCTATGATATCAAAATTGGTGTTACTAGTGAAATTATAGATTAAGTTACCGTAGCAATTTTGCGAGGAACAGTTCCAAAGTCTATGCTGTGCATTTAAATCTCCAAAAATTAAGGTGTTATCGTTTATGGTATTTAAAGTGTTTAAATCTGCCTTAACGTTAGTAATTCTGTGGCCTGGGGAGATATAAGTAGAGATGATAGTAAAAACTGGGAGATTTTGAAGTTTTAAGTTTATAGCTGTAGCGTTGATTATTTTTAGAGGAGGTAGAACAATTTCATGATGGGGTAGAGATTTTTTAACTAATATAGCAATGCCTCTCATGGGGATAGTGGAGCTTACGTAGTCATTTCTATAGGTAGTGTAGTTAAGTACATTTAGATTATCCTCTGGTCTGAGATGTGTTTCTTGCAGAAGGGTGATATCGGGGTTATGCTCATATATAAATTGTTTGAACTCACGGATTTTAACTCTGATTCCATTAGAATTCCATGCCAAAAGAGAGAGAGAAGGGGGGGGGGCATTAACCAAGAGGTTCAGTAACTAATCTCATACCGTTGACGAAGCAAAAAATTTGTCCTCAACGGAATCTTTATTTTTCATGTCAGCTTTTACGGTTCTTAATTGATTGAGTATTCCTGAAAAATCAGGAATACCAAGCTCTTCTATCATGCTATTTATTATTTGCTGGATTTCTTGGAATTGTTTTAAAAGAGTGAATGTATTTTTACTGACTGAAGTTAGATTTGGGACTTGGGATGCTTCCTGTTCTGTTAAGGGGTTACTTTCTGAAGTTGTGGTGAGGTTAGGGTTTGCCATTTGCGCATAAGAGATACCAGCTGAGACTAATTTTGAAACTTTAACTTCCTGTTGTTTGGCTTCTTTTTCAGCCTTCTTCTTCGTTATAATATTATGAGGGAATTGGGGGCATCCACGATAATTTGCAGGGTGATCACCCTGACAGTTACAACATTTTATAATTTGGGCTTTTTTCCCATCGGGGCAATCTTTCGTATGGTAATCACCTGCGCATTTAACACAGCGAGGGTTCATATAGCAGTTTTTGGAGTGGTGATGAAAATGTTGGCATTGGAAGCATTGATTTGATTTGAAGGGTGATTTGTAGGGTTCAGTATTGATTCTTATATAAAATAAGGAATTTAGTTCGTAGATATTTTTTGCCTCGTCTGTTGGTGTGAGTTGTACTTGATATAGGGGCAGCTTGGTTTGGTCCTTTCTCTGCAATTGAGCGACTTTGATTACTGGGAATCCTCAGTCATTTAATTTTTCGTGGACTTCCTCTGGGGAATAGTCAATGGGTAGACCTCTTATGACAACTTTAAGGGTTTAACTACTCCCAGAGGGAGAAGGAAACCTTTGATGTTATTTGTTTTCATGCACTCAGTTATTCCTCTGTGATCTTCAGCAGTGAAAGGGTCAATTTTAATAAATTCCGCTCCTATCTTGGCATGGAATTTCCTTGAATCATCCTTACCAGCTAGAATTGAGAGAATTTCCCTATAGTTTTCAGTTTTTACTATAGTAAGGTGCTTGATTTTACTGGTTGCGTTACTGATACGAGGGCTTTTAGAAGTGTTAGCATTTAAATTTTGCTCAGGAAGAGCACTATATTGATTTTTTAAGGGAGTTGGTTGAGTTAATCCTCCAATAGATATGGATTTTTTAGCCGTAAGACGGGCAGAAGGAAAACGAAAATCATTGGCCTTAGCCATAGGCTTGGTTGGGAGAGAGGGAAAATTATCTTCAGATTCAGTCCTAGGTTTTTTGTTAGGGTTAGTTGAAGTAGAGGGAAGATTAGTGTTGGTTAATTGAGCATAGAGCTCATTTAGATGGTTCCCATGCTTACCTAATCTGTACATTTCGAAAGCAAGTTGATGGACATTTTCCAGGCTGTTTCGGAATTTGATGGGAATGCCGTCTTCAATAAGATCTTTTAGGATGCTCTGGTCATCTTGGTTAAGGATATTGATGTCAGCACTGGTGTGGTGACTTCTGAAGGTGGATTAGTTGAAGTTTCAGCAATAGAAAGTTCCATATACTCCTCCGGAGAGGGAGAAACGTTCGCCATTATGCAGCGGGAAAAAAGCACGTCTGCACACAACGAAGACCCCGAGGGGAATGCATGCATTTGAGATTGTGCAGTACTCCTTTATCTAAATGTTTGTACTCAGCTTGTGAGTTTGAAGCTATAGTACTCCTTTCGCTGGTTGGTTGGGTTTAATGGCGCACGGTCCAAAATGTGACATTAAACGCCAAACAGAAGACAATTAAGAGTAATTATAAATGAACCAGGCTCGAACCAACTACGGAAATTACGGATCAACACGGATAGACAATCAGTACTCATTTACCTAAATATTTGTACTCACTTTAGGAGTTTGAAGCTATAAATAGTATTCTGTTCCGTAAACTTTGTTATTCAGTGTTTGAGTTTGAAGCTATAGTACTCCATTACCTAAATGTTTGTACTCAGTTTGTGAGCTTGAAGCTACAGAGATATAACATCTGCAATAAAATAGAAAAATGAAAAAAATTATTTTTGCTTAAACATTCAAGGGGTCTGAGATCACTTAAGTTCATCAAGGAGTTTCATGGCTGTATTGTATGGGGGTAATTAGAATAGAGTTTTTGTGTGGAAAGTACTTAATGGAAATTCATTTTATGAAAGTTTATAAAATTACATTCTGTATAGAAATATTTCTGAAATTGTCCATAGTATCCTGATAAGTACCTTTTTCGGTTTCAAGTCGTAAAATGTAACACACATTGAATAAAAAATGAGTCAGTACATCAGAAAGTACTAAAAACATGTTTGCCAGATAAAACTTCAACAATAAAAAGTTGAAAAAAAATTGTCCATAATATTTCCGACAGTACTATAGGAAGCTTATGTAAAGAAATAGTGAACGTTTATACAACATATTTATCAAAGCAGTCATAACCACAAAAAAATATAATTTTAGCAGATAAAAAAAAAGGCTCCAATCATAATATTTTCTGGAGCATTTTTCAATTATATCAATCCATTCAAACTGTGTAAAGCTACATTATGAGGAGGTTTTCCTCTCACATGTGTCTTTTTAAGATGACGAAAACTAATGAAATTGATTATGTGATAAATGCCACAAACAAAAGCAATAGTGTCCATTTTTCCTTTCAAAAGTAATGTGTTCTCGTCATTTTCCAGTGAAGCATTTCTAATATTTTTAAGCTGTATTTGAAAGTTTTCAAAGGAAATAATATCCCCATTTTAAGATACAAAATAATGATATTGCACTACTGATTAATGGAACAAAGGAGCTTCATGGGAATAGCCTAAAATTCTAGAGACGAAGTTGAGGTAACACTTCCCAACGTGTTGGTTCCAATCAGTCAGAAAAGAATGTGTCCCACATAAATTACTTTTCCTGCCTGCAAGAAATACTTTTTTTATCATTTTTTCTTTAAATCACTGTAGATATAATTTTGGTTATTGTTATTCCCTTTATATGTTTGAGAATAACCCTTCATTATGATGGTTTAATAAGTTCAAATCAAAATGAAGGGTCCAGGGGTAAAACCACTTTATATCTATTTATACGAAAATACGAAAAATTGCTACGAGTTAGCAGTGCCATCTTGTGGTTTTCAAAGAGTACTAACACCACGTGCATTCATTTCCGGGGCAGATCCACCGGGGCAGCCGTTAAAAATAGCGATAAAGTTTCGCTGTGCCGGGGTAAAAACAACTTTACTCCAAAATTCAAATTCGTTTTTCTCAAAAAGAAAATTCTGGAGTGAAGTGGTACTACTCCTGGAAACTTCAAATATGTATGACAATTCGTTATTTCCCGCGTACAAAGAAGGATTATTTCAATTAATGAAGTACAATGATATCAAAATTTAAACGGGAAAAAAAAGCCACTTTTTACAATTACCTATATCAACGTATCTATTACGGTCAAGATGAAAGAAAAAGTTTTTGCTTTAAAGATACATTAAAAAAGTGCAAAAGTTTGAAGAGAAATTTTTCCTTTATCAAAGAGTAACAGTTTTCATAATGTCAAATCATTTTTACGTTTAAAAAACTGAAGAAAGAAGTTTTGATAATGTTAGTCACTGTATCCTCTTTAAAGAAAACCCTTCATTAAATTTGGATAGAGAGTTGAAAAGAAAATATGGATGATTACTCTTGGGTATCCATGTACAAGGAAGGATTATTTCAAGTAACGAAATATAACGAATTCAACGTTTTAAAGAGGGAGGAAAAAAGTCAAATTTCACAATCAGTTATAGTTACGCATCTCTTGCTCTCGAGGGAACAGTTAAATAGTTTGTTTTAAAAACATATTTAAAAAGGGAAAAATGTTCAAGAAAAATATATTTGAAATTAATGAGATTGTATTGTGTTTAGACATTCAGATAAATGGTTATAAAATGTCTTTGTTATTCACACAACTTATTTAGCGGAAATCTTTTCTTTGACGTTTAATGAGATGAGCCTAAAATTTATTCGAATACTGTTTGAGTGTATTTTAATAACTGAAGAACGATTTTTCATGAGAATGAGATTGGATATTTAGTATATTCAGATAAGTAATTTTGAACAATCTCCACATATATACCACAAGTATGTAAGGCAAATATATTTTACTATTTCACATTATGACATGTAGCAGCTAATGCAGATATTGAAGCATTTTAAATATAGCATTAAATATGCATTTAACGATGCATATATATTAAAACACTTATCATACATCCATTTCATTTTCACTTTCATACATCCATTTTCAATTAAGTGTAATGCTCATAACTCTCTGTTTTATTACCTTCAACTCTTAAAAAAACTCTTTTCAGTGGAAAATAAAATCTTGCACTTCACTTCTAACGTTTAAAAGTGACTTAAAAATTCCACTTCACAAACCCTCACTCACGCGCGAGAATTACATCTTTTCAACTAACTAATCTTAGATTCTCGGGGAGAGAGACTTCTGGGGGGGGGGGGATATTGACCACAATAGAATATTTTAAAAAATAAAAACGAAAACGATAATTTAAACGGAAGTTTTGCGTAATATATCAAATTTTCTGATGCATATTAAAGTCAAGTGACAGTTTTCTAATAAAGCATCCGCCTCTTATCGTAATTAATACTTTTTATCTCTCATAGGTACATAAATTTCAAGGAGGAAACTTCTTAATTAGGGAAATTTTAGAAATTAAGAAAATAGTCTCTGAAGGTCTTTAAAATGGTGATAATGTCCAAGAGAAAAGCTATATTCGTATTTAAATGATTTTCTCAAAAATATTACCATAGAAAACTATATATATATATATATATATATACCGGGCGGTTATAATTAAACTTCCCCTATAAACGTCATCCTACAGCGCAAACGGGTGGACGGAATGCAACGAAATTTTGTATATGGGCTATACACGAGATGCGCTCACAGAATTTCGAAAAAAAAATTAGTTCCAAAATGTCCACCAGAGGGCACTTTTTCGGGAAAAACATGAAATTTAACACAGTAAACGACCAAAACGGAATACAGAAACAATATTAACATTTATTGACTAGTTTTTAATCACTTTGTCATCGAACCACATTAAATAAGGTAAGGAAATAAATAACAGTACACCTTTGCTGTTTGAGAAGAAAAAAAAAAACAGTTGAGTTTGCAGAAACAGGTACAGATTATGACGTAACACAAGAGGTTCTAGTTGTTAATCGTGTCCAGGACAATGTAAGGAAATGTTAATATTTTCCTTACATCACGCTTCATGTGCGAAGCATCACAACTGATCCGTTACGATCTGCTGTTGAATACACTGTCCATCGCCTTCAAATTTTTCAGGTGACTGACGGTGGTCAGTTTGAGCACCTTTCCTTACATCATCCAGAACCAGATTGACAACTGCTCATTTCGTCATAATCTGTACTTGTTTCTGCAAACTCAACTGTCTTTTTTCTCAAACACCAAAGGCGTACTGTTATTTATTTCCTTACCGTTATTTAATGTGGTTCGATGACAAGGTGATCAAAAACTATTGAATAAATATTCAAATTGTTTATGTAATCCATTTTGGTCATTTATTTTGTTAAATTTGATGTTTTTCCATGAAAAGCACCCTCTGGGGGACATTTTTTAACTAATTTTTTTTTTCGAAAATCCGTGAGCGCATCTCGTGTATAGTCTTTATACCCAATGTGGTTACACTCCGTTCACCCGTTTGAGCTGTACGAGGCTGTTCATAGGAGAAGTTTAATTATAACCACCTGGTATGTATATGTGTGTATGTGTGTGTGTGTGTGTGTGTGTGTGTGTGTGTGTGTGAGTGTAAGTGATACAACTTAACATATATATGTGTGCCAGACGTAAATGGCACCAACCCATATTTCAGAAGTAGACTGCTTAACATTTTTCTAATATATTTTTAAGGATATTTCTAGTGGGGCAGTTAAATAATATGTTCATTTAAATAGAAGATACTAAGCCAGTTGGAAACGGTATAATGCCTAAACATTTTATAATGTTGAAGGGAACTAAGTGGATTTTAAATTAACACTTCTGTAAAATGCAGTCATTGTGACTTAGTTTCCCATACCTCAGGAATTTAGAAATCTAAAGTTGAAACTATAAAAAATACATATAACATATACATGAAACATATACATGAGGATTCATGCTCCGGGAGAAAATGGTAGAAACTGCCTGAAACTGAAGTCCCTCGAAATCATTTTTCATCTGCCCTGCAATACTGCAGCTCTACAGGACATTGATAGTTACACTGAGGAAAACTGTTCACAAATATATCTTCAAACCGTTAAGACGCTCAGGGTTTAATTTAAACTCCGCAGTACACAAAACACTCACCAATCAACCATCATTTGTGTAGCTAAAAAATATTCGAGGGACTGGGGATATTGTAAATTTTGTTATGCATTAAGTCCCACCTTCAGTGAATAAACATGTCTGATCATTGCAAAGAACAATAAATGTATAGAACACATGCAACTGTCGTCAATGTGTTAAGTCTATAAAATTAGACGAAAGTGGATTATTAGAGACTTAAATTAAAAATCCCCGTTATTACGTGAAAATGAATTCGATAGATTTGTAAACCGTATAGTGAATGTCTCAGTGAAAAGCCAAAAACAGTTCTATATAGTCACTGATGAGGTCTGAACACCATCTAGTGGAATAACTGATTTATTCGTCCAATTTTAAACACTGAAATCAAAAAAATATTTGAAGCCACAAGGCCAATTCTATAAATTTTGTCATGTTAGTTAAAAAAAGTTAGGATTACCTCTTTCCCGCTTACAACTGAAAATATTAAATTTACATTTCCGAAAAATTTAATTTTTTGCTTTATTTAGAAACTTGCATTCTTAGATTATACATGAAATTATAAAGCAGATTGCTTGATTTTTAAAATTTCACGCTTGTAGTAACGCTTTGATGTACAACAAACTTTCTTTTGTTTTCCTTTCATAATCTCTGTACTGAGAGAACATAAATAAAGAGCACTTATAGAAATACAAAAATATATGTGGAATATTAATGTACGGAAATTTAAGTAGATCAGTAATTAATATATATATATATATATTAGTTGTATTAAAGAAAGTTGAATGCAAATTTTCAATCCCTGTATGATAAATGTTTTAAATTGAAATAGCAAACATTTTTAGTTTGAAATAAAATTTTTCAATCCTAAAATATTTTTTGCGAGACCAAAGAAGTTAAAAAGATAGTTATATTATTCCTTTTTTGTATAAATTGTAAATCTGGAATTTAATGAAAGAGAAAGATGTTCAAATATATTTTGGTTAGTCATATACGACTGGTTTAACAGGGGGGAAAATCAAAACGAATATTTTGTAGGAAGTTTAAACAGGTAGAAAATTCCAAAAATTCCCTGAATAAATATATTTTGACAGGAAAGATGATGGATATCTGAATACATGAATTATATATGGGTGGTCTAAAAAATTCACCCCTAGAAATTTGCTATGGTTGAATTTATAAAGTTTCAGTCGACAAAAATTGATAGTGTTTGCAGTCTCCTAGCTTTTATCCATGAAGTGCTTTCAAAAGTGTTAAAAATCTTTGTCAGTAGAGAACACTAAATATTACGGTAAATATTGTTTTATTTCATTATTTAGTAATTGCATGTACTGTGTTGGAAAATTTTTCTTGTATGTTGCATTATATATTTATTACAAGTATGTCGATAAAAAAGTTGTGTAGTACGTGTGATTCAATTGTACGACTAATAATATAATGGGAGGGAATAATATCTGCTATTGATTTACTCACATATACATTATTTTTTTTTTGCGTAAACATATACATTCAAAATTGTTCTATGGATCTCTTTTCTAGACATTCACCTGATACTATGAGTTTAGATCCTGAAAGTTTCGTATTAATTAAAGCTTTTCACTATGAAATGCTTTGGCTGCTCATGAAAATGTAGAAATACAATACTATTAAAGAAAGCAGGCTGAATATGCCCAAGAGACACGTGTAAAATTAAATTATTAATGTTTCATCTTAAGGACGAGACATTTGAGCCCTGTACTGTATTACGCGTGCAAATGGTATAAATTGAAATTAGAGGTAAAATATTAGGTGACTGGTAAATCACTAAAATATGTGAAAATCCTTTCGTTTCATATTCCTTTTTTTTAAATCTACTGATTAATGCATGATCTGAAGGATGGCTAAATTCATGTATTCTAAATTACGGGCAAAAAGTATGAACTGAAAGTGACAGCAAAATACTTGCTTGTCTTACTTATTTATAAATCTCTAAAATATACGACTACACTTCAGTTGATATATTTTTTTGTTAAACTTGATGATTAATATATCATCTTTATCGTCTTCAGGATGAGCCATGAGAGTCCTGTACTGTATCACGCGCGCAAATGGCATGAATTGAAATAGGTGGTAAAATACTAGCTTACTTGTAAATCGTTAAAATACGCGAACCCGCTACAGTTAATCTTCCCTTTTGAATTAATCTGATGATTAACATTTCAAGTAAAGAATGAGAGTCCCTTGCTGTACTATGCATTCAATAGGTATATATTGAAATTTATTTACATAATATTAATGAATAATTAAATTATCTATTATACAATTAAAGTATGCTAAATATCTATTTAAAATCCATACTTTATTACATATTCTATAATATATTATAAGCATGCATCTCACTTAAAACTAATCAAACTAGTTTTAAAAGAACAAGAAGGGATTAACCTTTCTTTTTAATGACTAAAGAACACCTCGTAGTGCTTATTTAAACCATTGATTTTCAATTTCTGCCAAAATATTTGTTTTCTTGTTTACGAGCCTACTTTAAAATAGAAACAATGCTAGTAAAATGTGCGTTAGGTTTCGAAAAATCCCGACTACTAATCACCACTGAAAAAGCTTTCAATTAGATCATACATCGTTCCGTAACAAGGTCGCACATTTTAGCATACAATCACTGAACTATGACCTATCGATTTCACGCCACTAACATGAAATTGCTGACCTGATTCTATTCTTAAATGTCACCATCTCAGTAGACAGCGAGAGAGCCGCATTATCATACAATAGTAATAATTATTTATAACATGGCCCTGAAAATCATGCCAAAAATGGAGGAAGTGCAATATTCTGTGTAATATGTTCTTTCATGAATACTTTTCTTTATTTCGCATAATCATATATACGCGACATAATTTCGTTTGTTTTCGTTTTCCTCTTTTCTATTTTTCTCATTTATCTTTAGGAGTTATGTTACATTGTATTACAATCGGTTTTAATATAAAACGGAAGTAGACAATAGACAATTGTTTAAAATATACTGTATGAAATGAGGAATTTGCACGTTTTTTTTTATTTTACATATATGATATAGAAAATGGAAAAATATGACTGAAAGCATCTTTTTTTTTTAGTTTTAGAACTCTAAAAGTTAACATAGCGAATTTGTTTACTTCGGTGTTTGGATTGTGTTGCGTAGTTTAAGTTTGATATCTAGCATTTTTTTCTTTAAGATGTCAAAGTGAGTTAAAACAAATTTTAAATATTGTTTAGTACCTTGCTGCACAAGCACGACTGTAAATACACCTGGAAAGCTTTTTTTAGTGTTCCAAAAGATAAGGTAATAAACCGGTCTTCCATTTTATAATATTTAGTGAGAACAGTGTCCTGTCGCTCTAAAAGTCTAATTTTCTCAACAACTTTGGTTCTAAATGAGCCATCTTGTGGTATTAAAGGCTCCAAATTATTGTTTACTAAATCTTTCCCTTTAACGAATTTTATAGAATTGCCTACACACGAAAGTTTTGATTTCTTCCAGTAACTCGAAACTGACGTCACTGCTGGTTCTTTACTCCGTCTATCAAGCCACATAAGCAAAGCTACAGCATGTTTACATCCACCTGTAAAAAATATAATTATAGAAACCCTCAGAAATATTAATATACAATTTAGTTAATAAAAATCAAAATATTATCGGTTAAATTTAAACTAGCATTTAATGCAAAAAAGAAAACTATATTCTGAGAATATCATATTTCATTCACTTGAATAATCATTGTTAAATGTTTATTTGCATTAAAATTTTGATTTTATGAAAAATGTTTCAAATAAAATGCTGTTATTTCTGACTTTAATTTTCTTCTGTGTTCATTAAATGAATAAACTTTCATCCATAATTGAAAATCGTTTAACTACCATGTTATCTCTATGAGATTAAATTATTTTGAATATACCTGATACATTGAATAACTTCAGAAAAACTAGCATTCTGGATAGCGGTCTATAAAATGTTTGTTCATAGCAGAGATATGCAATATACAACTCTTAAAGTATATTACATACAGTTACTTGATAATAGCTTTGATGCTGAAACAGTTGTAAATGCTCAGTAAGTGGATCCACATTCAATATTTTTTTAATTTAGCTATAATTGTGGGTTTTAATGTGATACAGATGATTTGCCAAATTGTTGCAGCAAATAAGAATTTAAAATACAAGTTTTATAATTTTCCACTTAAATAAATATTTAAATATATTTGTAAAAACAACGAGTTTTGTTATGAGTTATTATGTTATGAGTTCAGATTTATTATAATTCCTTTACCATTTAAAATACACATATTTCTATGATATGAATGCAGAACACTGAACACATTCGTAAATTTGGTAGTGTTTTTAATTTCTATCATCTTCTTAATACACAATTAAAAATACTAAATATCCTATAACAGACACTACTTGTAATGTTGCAGTGCTAATTAATTCTACAAAATTAAACATGTACTATGAATGAATAATAATAGAAGCTGTTTATTAAACTTTAAGATTACGCGATTAATTTAATAATATGCATAAACAATGTCTAACTTTAAAGTTTGTGTAAAGAAAAACGCACGTCAGCGTTCTACAATCTACATAAAATAACTAGAATAATAAATGCAAACAAATGTATACATACCTCTGAGCTTTAAATCCTCGTATTTCTGCTCCCATAAAACTTGGATTATTTCCCCAAAAGGAAAACACTGCAAATGAATCCATTTTAGGCAGGTTGTCTTTTTGCAAAACCGGGTAATAACGCCATGGTAAACAAAACAGAACAGCCTTTCATCCCTTCAGTGGGTCGATAAAATGAGGACCAAACATACTTTGGAACTAAACTCTGGGGGTCCCACGTCAGGTTGACCATCTGACTGAGACATATGTTGTATGGCACCCCAAGGTCAAGAAAGCAGAAATGGGTAACACCGGCCCTGGTCCACATCGGATTGTAGCGCCGTGAGTTTAGTTATATATATACACCTTTATAATACTGTGTATTTCTTAGCTTGTATGGTTGACTGAAAGGTAATTTTACTCATTGTTTAAATTGTATGATACTAATTGTTTAAATTGAATGATATATTTGATTTAGGAGTGCTGAATGGATATTCATCTCGGGGGAGGATGTTTGAAAGTACATATAGTTTATTCTTTCGCCCCTATAGGTCAGTCAAATGTTATCGTGATTTGAATAGTTTGTGTATTTATAGATTGGCAACTGCTAGTAATATTTTGTCTTTCTGTAGAGTTAGTTTTCATTCAATATAAGACGGTTGTGTTCCGTTTAGCTTCGTGCTAAGATCAGCATTGCGATGCTCTTCTGATTTCTATCTACTCGTATATGTGTGAAAATAAAGTACCTTGTCTTTGTGTCGTCACGCCAGATGATTATTTACAGCCGTTGTTTTCATTTCCTGAACTTTAATCCGAAGATATAAACACATGACTCCCGCCGGGTCAATTACTGCACCTTAATTTTAACAATTAATTATAATGAATAACCTGCTGTTTAGATTTTTTAAAAGAATAATGTCGCTAATTTTTAAAGAAAAACAATGTTATTTTAAATTTTTAATATGAAATTATACATAAGTATACGTTTTTGACTTCCTATGGTACACATATGTATATCATCATCAGCTGAAATTTTGTAACCTTCATTCTTTCATGAAATATTTACTGAACGCATGTCTGAGATTCACCAGTTTTATTCAAAGCATAAGTCAGTAAAGATTCCAAGTGCGAGATTCAACAAAGGGAGTTCCCTGATAAGGAAAGAAACAAAAAATAAATAAATAAATAAAGCGCGAGGCACGGAGGCATATGTTTCCAATTCAATCATAGTACAATACACGTTCCGTGGACAAATGGACAAGGCCTTTGCAAAATTTCTGAGTGGGGACGATGTTGAGGTATCACTTCCCACCGTGTTGATTTCAATCAGTCAGCAGAGAATGTATCCCGCATAAGTTACTTTTCCTGCCTGCAGGAGATAATTATTTATCATTTTTTCTGTATATCTGTAAGGTATACACAAGATTCGATTCACAAGAATCGAACTTTTGAGTGAATTAAAGAAGCTGCTTCAGATATGCTAATTTTGGCATACGCGCTTAGTATAAATACCACGCAGCGTCATTAATGAAAAAAGGGAGTTGTTGTTAAGGTTGAAAAGGTGTTATCCTGCGCTAGTGCTTTACGGGCCAGAAGTTTACGTGGCAGTACTGCTGGTTTGACTTACTGTTCGTGAGTATAAAAATATATTGTCCTTAAAAGCTGTATTTACATTCCGTACAAGTAGTACGCATGCTTATTGCTGTAAAAGCCAATTATATGTGCAATGAATCCAATAAACATTGTTTCATGTATAAATTGTGTTTGTATATAATTCAAATAGAGTGCCACTTCAAATTATATACACCCAAGTCTGGGTAGAAGTGAGCATAGAATCTCTATACTGGCGCCCGAAAAATATATATACCCTGGTAGTTAGCGTTAAATTTGTAACGAAGAACATAATTGAAATTAAAAACTGTGTACTGTGTACGTATATTGATAAAATTGTTGCAAGTACTTATATACTATTTAAAAAATGAGTGTTGTAGAACAAAATCCTGCTGGAAATTTTCCTCGGGTAATTATGGTTCAGCAAATTGCGCCATTCGAAGCCACCTTCAATGGCGGCCCCTCAAGCCAATTCCTAAAGAAAATTGAGCATTACTTTCAGCAACAATGCACCCCAGAGGGGGATAAACTTAAAATTGCTCTAGCCGCTTTAAGAGGTAGTGCATATCAGTGGTACACGTGTATGAAAAGCAGTAATCTGATTTTTGACTATTTGTCATTCAATCAACAGTTTCTTAGTGTTTTTCCAAAGACCTTTAATCAAAGTGAAATTGAAGCGGAAATTTATTCGCTAAGGCAACGTGAAGGTCAGTCTGCATTAGATTTTGCTATGGAAAAGATTTCCAAGTGTGAGGAATATTTAGAGGGAATGGCGGAAGCGGTAATCTTAAAAATAGTTATCCAACGTTTGAAGCCAAGTGTTCAAGATTTTTTAGATAATCAAACAATTACAAGCAAGGTTACCCTCCTTCAAGCTTTAGCTAAATATGACAATAGACATTTCTTCGCTACCCCTCACCGTCATTCAGGTACGAGAAGTTTTATACAGCCGCGCCAAAATTTTTCGCGAGTTTCAAACCAGCAGCGTAAGCAGTACCGCAGGCAAAATAATAGAAGCGCACGGCGTGATAATGAAATTAGTGCACTTAAAGAAAATATGGAAGCACCTTACTTGCACTGGCAAGTTGATTCACATGATATGGTTCAACCTGTTGAAACTGTGTGGTCAAATGTATTATTTTGTCCGAGCAGTAATCATTATTTTGAGAATAGTGAAAGTCAGGGTATTTTTGTGGCTTATAAAGAAAGTGAGTCTAGCTGGAATGATGAGGTAATTCCAGTACAAATTTCTGAAAATAGTGCCGATACTAATGCTAGTGGTTTAGAAAATAAATCATCTGACACTTCTATTAATGCTATACCTGATATTATTAATGCTATACCTGATATTATTGATGCTATACCTGATATTTTAGATGATATTCACACATCTGTTAATGAAGGAAATTTAGTAGATGACGAAGTATGCGTTACGGAAGTTAGTGAATACTTATTAGTTGCCGACAATAAAAATTCTTTAAACGATAGTAGGAACTCGCTAGGTAATGATATTATTTCAAGTTTCCAGCCGAATGAGGATTGTGTAGGCCAGGTTGATAATATGGTTTTAAATAAAGTACATGAAAACCAGACTGAGAATCAGGATGAAAAGTTGACACAGAGTTATACTATAGGTAGTTTAGCTGATGCTTCGGAAGTTATAGAGAAAGTTTGCAATAAAACGCACGAGTACGAAAAGCTTAATCTTCCTAAAACTGAAGCAGTGTTAAAGAATTTAAATGATAACGATTCTGATATCGCAAGTTTCAAAGAGACTTTTTCGTCAAAAGAGGATAAAACTAAAGTTAAGGGGGATAAAAAACGTGAAAAAGAGCCTTCAGGTTCCAGCATTAAAACTGCTAATACTGAAGTAATTAAGGCGGTAAACAAGAAGTCGTATAAGCACAAATACGAAAAACAGAGTCAGGTTGTTGAAAAACATGACACAAGCAGCGAGATAAAGCCAGTTACTAAACACGTTGGTGCGGCGTATAAGTTTCAAAAAATAGAATCTGCATTAAAATCTAATGTCTATACTCTAAAAAGTACGGAGAAAAGTAAAGTGTGCACTACAAAACCTCCATCTAAGGATGAACGTCGCACACATAAGGTACACAAGGTTGTAAAAAGGAAGAATGACAATTTTAAAGCTCCTTTGCATAAGCACAGGGAACGTAAGATATCAGCCGCCCAGCAAGGTTGGCCTCCTCCCAAGAGACCTCCTGTCCATCGTCAAGCCGGACCAGCGCCTCAGGACCAACGACCTGCTGCACGAAGGATGCCCACACGGTCAACGAACCCCTTTACTAGGACTGCGACCATCAAGAGAGGTTCAGCGGATTGGACAAACTGGTGCAGTGAAGTTGCTGCATTCATGAGGAACAAGTCTTGTATCAATTCTCTTATTCTAACTCCCACCCTTTAATAAAATCGAACCAAATTGGTTTGAAGTTCCCCATTGTATATACTGTGTAAACATTTTGAGGGGAAGGAGTGAGCCACTGAAAAAAAACGGTATACTGTTGTTTTATAAATTTTTGAAGGGGACATGTAGTGAAAAAAAATACATACTAACTACAGATAACAAACAACTAACATACTAACTTCGCAAATCATAACACATGTACATTATAAATTGGGGGAGAGCAGATACAGTCAAGAAATGTCATGCTGTGCAATTGTGTTGTCACTTTTAATTAAAATAGATATTTTAGGGCGCAGTTGGCCAGCCCAGTATCCGCAACTCTGCAAATCCACTGTGTAATGGTGTCACCTGGACCCTTCGGGGTTAGTTTTGTAAAATGGTAGTGGCGTTTTTCCCCCACACAACGTGTGGAAGGTTTTTTGGCTTTGCCACCCATTATGTCAAAAGTCAGACCAGCACGCGTTTTCAATTAGTTAACTGAAGCCGTTCAGACCTCAGTTACCTAATTTTTTTTTTCGAGGGAGGCCAGTGTAAGGTATACACAAGATTCGATTCACAAGAATCGAACTTTTGAGTGAATTAAAGAAGCTGCTTCAGATATGCTAATTTTGGCATACGCGCTTAGTATAAATACCACGCAGCGTCATTAATGAAAAAAGGGAGTTGTTGTTAAGGTTGAAAAGGTGTTATCCTGCGCTAGTGCTTTACGGGCCAGAAGTTTACGTGGCAGTACTGCTGGTTTGACTTACTGTTCGTGAGTATAAAAATATATTGTCCTTAAAAGCTGTATTTACATTCCGTACAAGTAGTACGCATGCTTATTGCTGTAAAAGCCAATTATATGTGCAATGAATCCAATAAACATTGTTTCATGTATAAATTGTGTTTGTATATAATTCAAATAGAGTGCCACTTCAAATTATATACACCCAAGTCTGGGTAGAAGTGAGCATAGAATCTCTATATATCGTTGTAGAAGTAATTTTGGTAATTGTTATTCGCTTTATCTATTTGAGAGTAACTCTTCATTATGACGGTTTAATAAGTTCAAAACAAAGTATACGTCATAATTCGTTAGTTCTCGCGTACAAAAAGTATTATTTCAATTAATGACGTACAATGAGATCAAAATTTTAAACAATGAAAAAACAAGCCGATTTTAACAATTACTTATATCAACGTATTTATTGCGGTGAAGTACAAAGAAAATGTTTTTGTTTGAAACATACATTAAACATGTGCAAAACATTGAAAGAAGTTATGATACTGTTATTCACTTTATTCGCTCTAAAGAAAACCGTTCATTAAATTAGGTTAGAGAGTTAACAAAATATGGATAATTATTCGTTGGTATCCTTGTACAAAAATGGGCTATTTCAAGTAATGAAATACAAGTTCAACATTTTAAAGTGAGAGAAAAGAGTCAATTTTAACAATAAGTTGTAGTTACGTATTTTTACGGTCCAGTGAATAAATAAATAATTTGTTTAAAAAACATATTTTAAAAGGACAAAATGTAGAAGAGAAATATATTTCAAATTAATTAGATTGTATTGTGTTGATATATTTAGATAAATAATTATAAAATTTATTTGCTATACACAAATCTTATTTGGCAAAATTCTTTTCTGTGACGTTTAATTAGAAGAACCTAAAACATATTCGAATACTGCTTGACAGTATTTTAATAATTGAAGAAAGATTTATGATGAGAATGAGATTGGATATCATAGTATATACAGATAAGTAATTTTAAACAATCTCCACATATATACCCCAAGTATTTAAGGCAAATATATTTTTCTATTTCATATTATGACATGTAACAGCTAATGCATATATTAAATCACATTTTATATAGCATTAAATATACTTTTAACGATGCATATATAAAAATACTTATCATACATTAATTTCATTTATTTAAGTGTAAAGCTGATAACTTTCTATTTTATTACCTTCAACCCTTAAAAAACTTTTTTCAGTGGTAAATAAAATATTGCACTTCACACTTAACATTTAAAAATGACTTAGAAATTACACTTCAAAATCTCTCACTCCCGCCGCGAGAATTATTTCTTTTCAATTAACTGATCTTAGATTCTCGGGAAGAAATACTTCTGAGGGAGATATTGACCACAACAGAATATTTTTAAAAATAAAAATGACATCGATAATTTGAACGGAAGTTTTACGTAGTATATCAAATTTTCTGATGCATATTAAAGCCAAGTGACTGTTTTCTAATAAAGCATCCTTCTCTTATCTTAATTAATAGTTTTTATCTCTGATAGGTACATAAATTTCAAGGAGACAAATAATTAATTAGGGAAAGTTTAGTGATTAAGAAAATAGCATCTTAACTGAAGGTCTTTAAAATGGTGATAATGCCCAAGAGATAAGCTATGTTCATATTTAAATGATTTTCTCAAAAGTATTACCATAGAGGATATATATATATATATATATATATATATATATATATATATATATATATATATATATATATGTGTGTGTGTGTGTGTGTGTATGCATATCTTTTTGTAAACGTACTACTTAACATATATCTGTGTGCCGGAAATAAAAGGCACCAGGCTCATACTTTACAAATGGACTTTTCAACATTTTTCTTACATATATTTAGAGCACTTTTTAGTGGTGCAGTTATGTAACAAGTACTCTTATATTGGAGAAACTAAACCTGTGGGAAACGCCCCCATGTCCAATCGTTGTATCGAGATGAAGGGAACTGAGTGAATTTTAATTTAACTCTTCTGTAAAATTCAATCCTTGTGACTTAGTGCCGCTTATCTCAGGTATACAGATATGTAATTTTTTTTTAAACTAATGCGAAGGTACTTATCTTATAGACATTCATCTATAATTCACCGCAATTTTGCTGGCCATTTATTATGGACGCACCATATAGACGGACCAGCATTACCCCCTATGAAGGGACGACAAGAACGGAGGAATTTTAGTGGCCCTACGCCGGTATTCGATCCAAGCACCCTCAGCACCGAAGACCAGAGCGCTGTACCACAAGGCCACCACTGCGCCAGATATGTAAAGTAGAAACTAAAAAAGAAAATACATAGAACATATATCGCTTTTTTCAACAACGTCATATCTCAAAAAACAAGATTTTTCAGGAGAGGGATTTGAAAGTTTAAAAGTACATTGAAATGTATTGAAAATGAATTTTAATTCTGCTCTCTAGCGGCTAAATATTGAGCAGTGAGATATGACGACAGTGCAGGGATATACTACTCTTTCAGGGCATTCTGAAAACAGGCGGAACTAAAAATCACCGATTTTTGAGATATGACGTTGTTGAAAGGAGTGAGCGATATATGAAACATATACATGAGGACCCATGCCTCAGGAGTAAATTGCAGAAACTGTCCTCAAACTGAAATCACTCCAAATCAAGTTTTTATTTGCCCTGCAATACTGCAGCTCTGCAGGGCATTGAGAGTTGTTCTCAGGATAAATGTTCACAAACATGTCTTCAAAAAGTTAAGAAAATCATGGTTTAATTTCAACTCCGCAGGGTACGAAACACCACCCAACCGACCATCATTTGTGTAGCTAAAAAATTTTCGAGAGATTAAGGATAGTATAATAATGCTATATATTAAATCACACCTTCAGTGGATAAACGTGTCTGATCATTCGAAAGAACAATAAAAGTAGAGATTCGGCAAAACATGTAACTGTCGTTAATACTTCAAGTCTCTAAAATTGGACGATAGTGGAGTATTAGAGGCTTAAATTCAAATCCCTGTTATTACGTGAAAATGAATTCGACAGATTTGTAAACCGTATAGGGAAAGTCTGATTGAAAAGCCAAAAACAGTTCGATATAGTCATGGGTGAGGTCTGAACACCGTCCAATGAAATATCAGTGATTTGTTCATCCAATTTTAAACATTGAAATAAAAAATTTATTTGAAGCCTCGGGGCCAATATAACAAATTCTGTCATGATAGTTTAAAAAAGTTGGGATTATTTTTCCCCCACATACAACTGCAAATATTAAATTTACATTTGCAAAAATAAATCCTATATTTAGAAACATAATTTCTTAGCTGATAATCAAATTACAGAGCAGGTTGCTAGATTTTTAAAATTCCACTCGGACATGTAACGGTTTGATGTACAAAAAAATTTTTTGTTTTCATTTCAAAATCTCTGTACTCAGAGAACATAAATAAACACTACTAATCAAAATATTGATATATATGTGGAATATGTACAAAAATTTAAGTAGATTAGTACAATATATATATATATATATATATATATATATATATATATATATATATATATATATATATATATATATATATATATACACTCAAGAGCCAAAACATTATGACCACCTGTCAATAACGAGTTGGCCCACCTTTGGCGCGCAACACAGCTTCAACCCGCCTTGGCATGGATGCCACAAGTCTTTGGTAGATGGCCGGAGACAGATTGTACCAGATGTTTAAGCAACGGTCACGCAAATCCGAGATATTGCGAATTGGTGGTCTTTGAACTCTGAGCTGCCGTCCCATGACATCCCAAATGTATTCTATCGGATTGAGATCCGGTGAGTTAGGCGGCCAGGACATTAACTGGAATTCAGCATCATGTTCCTGGAACCACTCCAACACAATTTTAGTCTTGTGACACGGGGCGTTGTCCTGTTGGAACATTCCATTTCCAGCTGGAAAAACAGGCCATGTAAGGGTGCAACTGGTCCGCAATGATGTTCAGATACCCTGTAGCAATTATGGTCTGCTCTACCACAACCGCGGGTCCCAGAGACGCCCAAGAGAACGTCCCTCAAAGCATAATACCGCCACCACCGGCCTGTGTATGACCTACTGTACATTGAGGGAGCAACAGTTCGCCTGAAAGACGGCGTGTCCTGACACGGCCATCGGCGTGATGAATGACAAACCGTGATTCATCTGACCAGGCAACTCTCTCCCACTGATCCATGGACTAGTCGCGATGTTCCCGGGCCCAGCGCAGGCGCAGTTGGCGATGACGCTTGGTCAGCAAAGGCACACGAGTGGGACGTTTGCTGAGTAGCCCCATATCCAACAGTGTCCGCTGAACAGTGTGCTGCGATACTATTCTACTTGGCCCTGCATAGTATTGGGCTGTCAGCTGAGCCACTGTCTGGCTCCGGTTTTGCTTCACCATGCGAGACAGTCTCCGACGACCTTTTTCTTTGATAGCGTGTGGACGTCCAACACCATGTCGTCTACTGCTGGTTTCACCGTCATTCATCCACTTTGCATAAGTACTAACAACTGTAGGTCGCGAACAACCCACGAGTCGTGCAGTTTCGGAAATACTTGTTCCGAGCCTTCGAGCCATTACAATCTGCCCTCTATCAAAGTCGCTTAGATCCGCAGCCTTTCCCAATCACACAAAGAAGTAAGTGAAAGAATGATTCTTCAGACAATCCAGCAGCAGTTAAATACCACTTCCACCTGATCACGTGCCTTCCACGTCATCCAGGCGAATTCATTGCAAAATGTAGGGGTGGTCATAATGTTTTGGCTCTTGAGTGAGTGTGTATATATATATATATATATATATATATATATATATATATATTATATATATATATATATATATATATATATATATATATATATATATATATATATATATATATATATATATATATATATATATATATATATATATATATATATATATATTTTAGAGAGTTTAACACAAATTTTAAATCCCTGTATGATAAATGTTTTAAACTGAAATAGCAAACATATTTAGATTGAAATAAACAATTTTCGACCCTAAAATATTTGTTCTTGGGAGACTGAAGAAATTTAAAAAGAGTTAAATTATTCCTTCTTTGTGTAAATTGTAAATCTGAAATTTAATGAAAGAGACAGATGGTCAAATCCATTTGGGTTAGCCATATATGACTGGTTTGACCGGGGAAAAAAAAAAAAAAAAAAAAAAATTAATCTTTTGTTGGAAGTTTAAACAAATAGAAAATTTCCGAACTTCCCTGAATAAATATGTTTTGACAGGAAAGATTATGGATACCTAAATATATAAATTATACGGGTGGTCTAAAAAATTCATCAAGAAATTTTCTATGTTGAATTTATAAAGTTTCAGTCGACAAAAATTAACAGTCTTCGCAGTCTTCTAGCTTTTCTCTACGAAGTACATTTAAATCTCTTGAAAATCTTTGTCAATAGGAAGCACTAAATTTTGTGGTGAACATTGTTTTATTTAATTATATAGTTATTAAAAATACGGTGTTGGAAAAGCCTTCTCGTATGGTGTATTATTTATTACATGTATGTTGATGAAAAAGTTGTCTAGTACGTGTGATTCATTCAACTGTAGGACTACTAGTTTAACGGGAAGGAAAAATATTTGCTATTTACTCACATGTATATTTCTGTTTGCGTAAAATTATGCCTTCAAAATTGTTCTATGGATCTCTCATTTTCTAGACATTCACGTGATACTATGAGTTTAATTAATACGAAAATTTCAGGATCTAAAGCTTTTTG
Organism: Dolomedes plantarius; assembly: GCA_907164885.2. Taxonomy (NCBI): domain Eukaryota; kingdom Metazoa; phylum Arthropoda; class Arachnida; order Araneae; family Dolomedidae; genus Dolomedes; species Dolomedes plantarius. The sequence goes on from OU015497.1 coordinate 63,931,771, forward strand.
GCTATGAAATGCTTTGGCAATTCATGGAAATGTAAATATACAAGACTATTAAAGAAAGCAGGCTGAATATGCTCAAGAGACACGCGAAAATTTAGATTATTAATGTTTCATCTTAAGGACGAGCCATTTGAGTCATGTTCTGTGATTTGTAGGAAAATTGTATAAACTGAAATTGGAGGCAAAATATCTATTTGTCTTACTTATTTGTAAATCGCTAAAATATACGATTACACTTCAGTTGATATTTTTTTTCTTTAACTTTATGATTAATATATCATCTTCAGGATGGGCCATGAGAGTCCTGTAATGTATCACGCGGGTAAGCAGCATAAATTGAAATTGGTTGTAAAATACTAGCTTATTTGTAAATCGTTTATATATGAGAATCTACTACAGTTAATCTTCCCATTTTGAATTAATCTGATGATTAAGATTTCAAGTAAAGGACGTGACACGAGAATCCTTTGCTGTACTATGCGTTGAATAGATATATATATATTGAAATTTATTTACATAATATTAATTAATGATTAAGGTATATATTTTACATTTCAATTATGCTAAATATCTATTAAAAATACTTTATTTTAGTACATATTTTATAATATACGATAAGCATGCATCTAACTTAAAACAAATCAAACGAGTTTTAAAAGAACAAGAAATGATTGACTCGTTTCTTTTTAATGACTGATATAAAGGACACGTCGTAATACTTATTTGAACCAATGGTTTTCAATTTTTGCCAAAATATTTGTTTTCCAGTATAAGCTCCTACTTAAAGATAGAAACATGGGCCGTGACGGCCCTGTGGTACAGCACGCTTGTTTTCGGTACTGAGGGTGCTCAGATCGAATCCTGGCAAAGCGCCACTAAAACGCTTCCGTTTGTGTCGTCCCTTCATAGGGGGCAATGCTGGCCTGCCTATATGCCGCCCCTATAATAAAATGGCCAGCAAAACTGCGGTAAAATATAGGTGTATGTCTTCGCTACAAGTACCTCCGCATTGGGGAAAAAAATAGAAAAAACATGTCATGTCATCACCAATTGGAAATACCTTGCTTCTTGTACATTTTTACCTTAAAATTTTTATTAAAGTTTCAAATGTGTTGACATCTTTACTTTCAGCTATAGTTAATTGCATCTGTTGTACGTTTTAAAAGTTTTTCTTACGCTGTCAGGTGCACCTTTCCCATGGTCTGCTCTTTGTAAGTCCATGTCAAGTTTTGGATGCCGGAAGAATATACTTGTGTGTGATACCTTAACAAATTAAACTTTTTTTTCTGTATTGTGTACAAGGTCCATCATCTGACATATGAACAGAATTAATTGAATGCTGGTTCTTGAAAAAATATTTTGAAATGGTCTGTAGATCAGCCCAGATGGCCGATGTGTCATGTCTCACTGATTGGCTTGCAGTTTTAAAAGGAATCAATGTTAATGAATCCTTTTGTGTCTGGTAAAGAGCAAAGTTTCATTGCACACCTGTGTGCAATGAAATTCGTTTGAGAACTCCAAAGTGTGCTGATTCGATTTCTTCACTATATTTACAACAGTGATTTTCACTGAAGTCTATATGTATTAGTACTGCATTAGGTTGTAGATTCATCTTAAAATCTGCTATGCCTGTATATTGATGTTTAATGTTGCCAATATGAACCAAAAAAGGGTTTATATTCACTTTTAATTTAGTAACTAATTTAATGCTGTATCACCTCCTTATTTACAGATTTTATAGCGACTTTTTTAGCACCCTTGCAAGAATGATTAGTTTTCTCCAAAATCCACTTTTTATATTTCACGAACCTTTTCTGCCGGTAAATTTCTGCTTGTAACCTTTTCTGCCGGTTTTTCCTCTTCGTATCAAAAATCGAGTTGAATAGAAAGAAAAATTTTTGATCTTGACATGGATCGATAGTTACAATTGAAGCATTATTTGAAGTGTTGGAGGATGGGATTCTCTGTCCGTACGGTCTGCCCTAATGACATTATTGGAAGGGGGGGGCTGGAGCTGGGGAATATTAATTCTTAAATACCCTTTTCATTTGATGGATTTTGGGCTTCAAAGTGGATTTTTTTTCCTACTTCTGCCCTCGCGTCACACCATTGCTCTGCTTAGGCTGTAGTTGAAGAAGTATGGCAAATAAGGTTGATTCATGAATATCGTTAGCTTCCCAGAGAAAAATTACCTTTCAGTCAACTATACAAGCTAAGAAATACACAGTATTATAAACGTATATATACACTCAAGAGCCCAAACATTATGACCACCCCTACATTTTGCAATGAATTCGCCTGGATGACGTGGAAGGCACGTGATTAGGTGGAAGTGGTATTTAACTGCTGCTGGAGAGTCTGAAGAATCATTCTTTCATTTACTTCTGTGTGTGATGGGAAAGGCTGCGGATCTAAGTGACTTTGATAGAGGGCAGACTAATGGCTCGAAGGCTCGGAAGGCGAGTTGAAGCTGTGTTGCGCGCCAAAGGTGGGCCAACTCGTTATTGACAGGTGGTCATAATGTTTTGGCTCTTGAGTATATAAACTAAACTCACGGCGCTACAGTCCGATGTGGACCAGGGCCGGTGGTACCCATTTCCGCTTTCTTGACCTTGGGGCGCCATACAGCATATGTTTCAGTCAGGTGGTGATCCTGAAGGGGGACCTCCAGAGTTTAGCTCCCAAGAATGCTTGGTCCTAATTTTATCGACCCACTCAAGGGATGAAAGGCTGAGTCGACCTTGCCCAGTCGCAGGGTCGAACCCTGGACCTATGGGATGGCCGCTTCCCTCTTTTAACCACTACACCACCTGGCTTCATACTTACTCACGTATCAACGCCCAGCAAAAACTATTGGAGATACACATATCAAATTTTCCGCACATTTTTCTCAGAGCACAACTTAAAAATTCTTATTTGAAAAGCAATCCAATGCTTTTAAAAGTTGGTAGACATACTTAACAGGGGTTCGCATTATTAAAAGAATATATAATATAAAATTAAAAAGAAATCCACCTGGTGTAATTAGTTAAATATTTGTTCCCAATTGAGAACATTGGCCTGTCGCCACTATACTGCGACGAAGTCATTTCCTGTACTAAGAGTTTTTGGGTTGAAAGTTGAGATAATGGTTATCTATATAAAATGTAAAATTATGCAGGAAAGTGGTCGAATGAAATAACCCGTCTTGGTACTAGGATTGTAAATAATCTTCTGACAGTTGTTGAAAACTCTCATCTAGTAAAAATATTTGATAAATTTTACCAGTAATGAATTTACGAAGGATCTTTCAAGTAGAAATATAAAAGCTATTGGAACTATCCAAGAACATCGAACTCAAAAATGTCCATTGATGCTCTCAAAGGAGATGAAAAAATAGAAAGAGGTTCATTTGATTACCAAAGCGATGGATCGGTATTTTTATTTCGCTGGAATGACAATTATGTAGTAACAGTTTCTTCAAATTCTTACACTCATCTCCCAATGATGTCGACTAAAAGATAGTCAAGTAAAGATCAGAAGAATGTGGCCATACAACAACCAAATATAATACATAAATATAATACTGAAATGCGTGGAGTGGACCTGCTAGATAGAATGTTAGACAGCTATCATCCCACACTCCGTGTTCCCAAAGAAATGGTTGTGGAATTTATTTGTTAATGCATTAAATATGACTTGGCGCTGGATGGCTTTTACATTCAGCAACTCATAAAAAAAAAAATACCAAGCTGACTCATCTGGAGTTTCGCTGAGAGGTTACTATTGCTCTTCTAAGAACTGCACAAAAAAGGATGGGTCTCAACCAGGACCCGAAGTTCACCGCCCTATATCACAGAGAAAGAGTGATGGTCATTTACTTGTACAAACACCACAAGGTAGACGTACACAGTAAATGCAAGATTAGCTTGCAATGAGTGTAAGAAAAAATTGCGTCTAACATGCTCTCTACTGTACCACTTAAATTGTTTTCATTGAAAATTCTAGATTTAACTTAGTTCATGTCTGCATTTAAATTTAAAAATAAATTTTTCATTCATTCTTACTACTTTGCTTATTATTTTATCTACTCATCACTATATTCCATTTTTGAATCCAGTGTAAAATTATAATCAGAAGGGGCCAATGTTCCCAATTGGGAACACCATGAAAATTATATATACATTTTTTTCCCGCATTTAAATAACTAATATAACTTAACTGAAGCATTAGAAAGCAAAATATGAAAAAAATTAATTTAAAATATACCTGCATATGAATTCGGCCTGTAAAAAGTTAAAGAGCCTCGGCTGTCGTTGTAGTACTTTGTATGGCCCAGAATATGGAAGCTGTAGAACATCGAACATGATCATGGCGTAAAAAACCCGAGAACATTTGCCGAGGTCTTTAAACAAATAGTTTTGGGTGGGCCATGATGCGCCATATAGAAGTTTAGCTGGACTTTCTCCGAGATAGTCTTTATACATTGAGTGAAGTCCCAAGTAGAATAAGAATTTCCTCAGACCAGTGTCTGGTAAATCGGCACAAAGAAGTTTTCAAATTGGCGGTGAATCCGCTCTAAGAAACCATAAATTGCTGGGTTGTAGGCGGATGTGCGTGTTTTAGTACAACCAAGTTGTTTATCCTTGTGCGCAAAATAATGAACTTTTGATGCTCCTACCTTAGTCAGCTCTAATGGTATGCGACACACCGTAACGGAAGACCCAATTATGAAGAAATGCTGTCGCTACCGTTTTGACCGATTGATCAGTTACTGGAACAATCTGGCCAACGAGTATAATGATCGATCATTGTTAAACAGTAATGGAATCCTTGGGAGGTTAACAATGGACCTATGTCCAAATGGACATGTGAAAATTATTGTTCAGGTAAGTCATATCGCCCCTGGGGACTTTGAACATGTCTAGACTCTTTATTTTGCTGACAGGCTAGGCATACTTTTTCCCCCAATTACGGCAGTCTCTCTTGATAAAAGACCAAACATATCATTTTGTTATCCCTTGAAAAGTGGCCTTAGTACCGATGTGGGCGAGTGAACTGAATCAAAGACAGCTTTGCGAAAGTCCATTGGTATATATGGTCGAACACGACCATTAGAAGTGTCACATAAAAGTTCAATATCACCGCAATAGTGATGTGTTGTAACTGAAGACTGGGTGTAGTCATTAAAGTAAGTATCTTTGAATCGTTTTTCTGCGCTAATACCAGTGCTTGAAAATCTATAACCGAAGAAGTACTAATCTCTTCAATTCTGGAAAGGGTATCGGTGACAACATTTTGTGAACCGGGGATATAGGATGTCGGTGGTATATTGTGAAATGAAATCAAGGTGCCGGTGTCGACGAGGAGAAATACGATCACATTTTTGCTGAAAAGCAAAAAAGATGTTTGTGATCGTTATGAATCGAAAAATTATGTCCCAAAAAGGTAGAGAAAATGCTGGATTGCTGAATAAGCTGACAAAAGTTCTTGATCATAAGTGTTAAATTTTATTTCTACAGGTCTAAGTTTGCGTGAAAAAAACGCCAATGGTGTGGTAATACCTTTGTGAGTTTGCTGTAAAACAGCTCCTAAGCCAGTGTCGGATGCATCGACAAATAACGAAAGTGCAGCATTGGGGTGACGATGAGCCAATAGGGAAGCATTTGATATATCCCTTACATGAATTAAAAATATTTAAAGCTTCTGTCCATGTAATAGGAGTGGAATCCTTTCGCTTAGTTTTTTGTTAAAACATGTAATAGAGCTGGTTTTTTCGGCAGCATGCGGAATGATTCTGTCAGAAATCAGTCATTTTCAAAAAACCTACGGAGTTGTAACACCGTAGTAGGGAAGGAAAAATTCAAGGGAGCTTCAATTTTCTTTGGACACGGTGAAATACCCTTATTAGAAATAATGCAACCCAGGATAGGCAATTCCTTAACACCAAACATGCATTTGTCGATATTTAGTACTAAACCGCAATCATTTAGACGTTGAAAAAATATTTAAGTCTCGTAAATTGATAGTTTCATTTTTTGAGTCAATTAGAATATCGTCGAAATAGGGATAACATGGAAGATCGCTTAGAATTTCATTCATGAAACCTAATACGCACCATAGAGATCAAGTTTTGTAAAAATTTCTTTTCCAAATAAATTACTATTAGAACCGTGAATATGGAAAAAGGGATAACTGTCGGCTTCCGTAATTGCGTTAAGCCGTCCATAGTCCCAGCAAATTCTATAAGTTTAATCCTTTTTTTTTTAAATATGTGTATAGGATTTGACGAAGGACAGTTAGGTGACCGACATATGCCCTTCTGAACTAATGTTTGAAATTCAGTTTTAATCAATTCTGACTTATGGGGTTGAAGTCTGAGCTTTTGAAGCTATCGAAAGATCTTTAGTTATTATAAAATGCGTAGCTGAATGCTTTGGTTTGCCTCAGGGTAACCGGTGAGTAGTTAAATTTGGAAATTTTTTTAGAAGTTCCAGATAAGGAGAATTGGGATTTAGTTTACTATTCTGATAAGTGCAAAGAAACGTTTACTCGGCTAATCAACTTCGGATTTTTAACATCAATTATTTAATCAAAATACTTTAAAGTATCAATTTCCAATATTGGGCGGGTAACATCAGCAATTTCCATTTAAAAGAACGTTTAGAACTTTTATTTACTATAAACACTTCAGTGCCGTATGTAGAAATCCGTGAGCCATTGGTAGCATAGAGTTGGATTTGGAGGGTTAGAGTACGCGTATTTAAAAATTTAAGAGGTTAAGTAGACATGCTAGCTCCTGTATCTATGAGGCACCATTGTGCAAATCGCTAAGGTATAAACGGCTAGAAATCTGGGCTGTATCTGCTGCCGTTTGAACAAATAAGCCTATTCATTTTCCTTAAAGTTACAAGGAGTGATAAATTTTCGTGCATTCGCTTTAAATGTTTTATGGTACCAACAAGATTTTGTAAAATAGCTAGGAGGGTCATGTAATGAGCTTGGACTTCGCGTACGAGACTAATCGTGAATGAATACAAAAAGAGTTAGAGCGGCTATATCGACTACGTGATTTTACCTTGCTTCTTTCCAACGCTTGAAATTTCTTTTGCAGCTTATCCAGTTGGGCATGAACTAAATTTGTTTCAACTGAACTATTTTCGTTAATAACGTTAACACTAGCAGAAATTTCAGATATTTCCGCGATTTTATCTGCCGTCAGTGCGAGGCTGGGAAGTGTATCAATACTAACCTATAAAATTTGCTAAAGATTTAACGCAGGTCGTTTGAGCCACAACATGCTTAACATACGAGTTAATTTATCTACCGCTAAATTCTGCATTTCCCGAAGTAAATGGGATGTTTTGTTGTCACCTAATTCCATAGCAGATATTATAGCACGTAATCGAGCTGTTTTTGAATCCGCAAATTGTTCAGTTAGTAGTTTTTTTTAATCCAGTGTATTGTTCGAAAAGTGCAGATTCACTGCGTACAAAATCTATAGTACATGTAAAATAGTTTCGCTATCCAGTGCTGAAATTACATAATGATATTTTGTAACTTCTGTAATTCCCGATATAACGAACCGAGATTCTATGAAAGTAAACCATGGCTCACTGTTTTTCCAAACTACGAGAAGTTTGAAAACTACTTGTGCAAGCTGTGGGTGACTTGAGATAAGGAAAATTTCATGTTTAACTTTAGACATTATGGAATTCTTGAAATGCAGCGAAATATTTTATGAGAAGTAGAAAATAATCAAAAATAACTATTACAAGAATTATTTTAAAGTATTCGAATAAAACTGTACCTCTACTGTGATCCGTCGGAGATTCAGAGTTTCGACGACGGCACGTGCATAGAGGTTCGTCTGGGATAAATAGTTCCGGTGACGACACGTGGATTGAGGCTCGTCTGGGATGTTCTTGTCCGAGTCGCAAGTTATGGCGAGTGGATAAGAGTCTCCACTCGTATAAATCCTTGCACAGGAAGTCGATGTTCCTAATTGGGAATATCAAATTAAATATTTAAAAATTAAATTTCATCAATATTGACTTTAAAAAATTAGCAGATGCAACAGAAATATGGCCTTTATTTTTTTTTTAAATAGAAACCACACTGCAAACATCAATATGGAAATGTACAAAAAAGGAATGGCTTTTTCCACATTTTTCGCAGACCACAACTTAAAAAATCATAAATGGTAAAAACACACCAATGCTTCTAAAATAGGTAGTCACGCTTAAAAGGGTCCATGTTATTAAAAGCATATAAACAAATTTTTTAAAAAATGCACTTGGTGTAATTAGTTAAATCTTTATGTTCCAAACTGGGAAAATTTGCCTGTAGCCACTACGGCGACATTTTCTGTACTAAGAGTTTTTGGTTGAAAGTTGAAAAATGGTTAGCCATATAAAAAAAAGTAACTTTCTACTGGAAAGAAGTCAAATGAAATAGCCCCTCTTGGTACTAGGGTTGCAATTTGTCTTTTCATAGTTGTTGAAACTCTCTTGAAGTAGAACTTTTTTACTACTAATGATTTGATGAAGGATCTTGCAAGTAGAAATAAAAAAAAAGCTATTGAAACTATCTGGAAACATCGAATTCAAAAATGTCCATAGATGCTCTCAAAGGAGATGAAAAAAAACTAGAAAGAGGTTCATTTGTTTACCAAAGTGATGGATCGGTATTCTTATGCCGCTGGAATGACAGTTTTGTAGTTCAATGTTTTCATTTCCCAATGCAGTCGACTAAAAGATATTCAAGTAAAGACCAGAAGAAAGTGGACACAAGAACCAAATTGAATACATAAATATAATACCGGAATGAGTGGAGTTGACATGCTAGATAGAATGTTAGGCAGCTACCATTCCACGGTTCGCAATATGAAATGGTGGAATTCGTTAAGGCATTAAATATGACTGTTGTCGCTGGTTGACTTTTACATTCAGCAACTCATGAAAAAATACCAAGCTGACTTATCTGGAGTTTCGAGGCGAAGTTACAATCGCTCTTCTAAGAACTGCATCAAGAAAGGACGGGTCTCAACCAGGACCCAAAGTTCACCACCCTATATCTCAGAGAACGAGTGATGGCCATTTCCTTGAACAAACAATACAAGGCTGATGTGCACAGTAAATGCAAGTTTTGTTTGCAATGATTGCAAAAAAAAAAAAATTGAGTCTAACATGCTTTCCATTGTAATATGGAATAAAGGTATAAACATAATTTTGATATTTTTTTGAGGAAACAAATTGTTTTCATTGAAATTTATAGATTTTCAACTTAATTCATATCTGCACTTAAAATTTTAGATTAAGTATATCATTCATGCTTACTACTTTGCTTATTATTTAATTTACTCAATATATTCCATTTTTATATCCAGTGAAAAAGTATAGTCAGAAGCGGCCAATGTTCCCTATTGGAAACACTATGAAAATTATATATGAAATCTTTTTCCCCCATTAAAATGACTAATATCCCTTAACTAAAGCATTAGAAGGCAAAATATGCAGCAATTTAATTTAAAATATACCTGCATCTGAATTCGGCCTGTAAAAAGGTTAAGTATATATTGGACTACTTTTACAATCACTCGGTTAAAGAAATAAAAGAAACATAAAATTTACATATTGATAAGGAAAGTTGCCGTCCATCAGGACGTCGGAAAAAACTTGATGCCGTATCCTCCTAGCTGACCGAACTGCAGTGGGCTGGACTGATGGTTGTGGTGGTGGTGGTATCCCATGTGGCTTCTGCCTGGGGGCTGTATTTCTTTGACGCTGGCTGTTGCTCGCTTTTATCCTCCCGCTGGATGCGCTATGCTTCTTTCCGTCGTACTCGATTTGCATGTAATTCGTATCTGGGCTACCCGAGGAGGTAATCAAAAAAGGATCGTATTCAGCGAAGCTGCGTTGCGTAGCGAAACTGTGAATCGCTGCTGCAATGCTCGCCACACATCAAAGTTTCTCGTGACTCTTCGCTATTCGCCGTTCGCTGTATGTATACAAAGCCTACAGTTCAGCCCAGGATCAATTTATTTATGCTCATCAGTTTCATTACGAGCAGGAAGATTCATTTCGTTGTCCGTTATCGGAAACTGAGTTCCTCAAAATAATATGAATTAGAGGTCTCACCATTGCAATTCACTTTAAGAAAATGTACGAACGGCTCCACATGCATTCGGTGGGGACAATGACCGAATTTCGAATCTAATGCTGAATTTGTTTATTCACAATCGTTCATTGCAAGTATATGCGAATTAACATACACACAAGAAGAATAAAAAATTAAATAAATAAATAAATACCAACTTCAAATAAAAATAAAAATAGGAGAAAACTATAAAATTTATGGTGTACGTATTCATACAAAACACAATGAGAAAAATCCTATACCAATTAATCAATTCATTAAGTTAAAAAAATGAAGACACATAATTTTGAGGCCAATAAATTGTTAAATTTTAACAAGTACCCTATCATAAGCAGCAGAGAACGGCTTAACATATCTTTGTATTTTATAAGCTATCTTTTATAATTTCAAATGATTTTACATTCAGCAGAAAATTGCTATACTTCCCAACAAAACTTATATACTGATATAAGCGCAGTAATGACATTTTTTTTTTTGTCTAAAACTTTTCCAAATCAGTTGCAAGGTTATATCTATGAGGTCAAGGTAAAACCCGTATCCCCTTCTGTTTCCTACTACCGCTGTCATTTACGAATCAGAAATCTTTATTGCAAGTAATAATTAAAAAATCAATATTCCTAGCGATTTATTTGTCTGTTGAAATGCTTTGATAGGCTTGAATACTATATTAATGTGTTTAAAATATACATTAAAATATCATGATATTTTAGTACTTACATGTGAAACGCATAGGTAAATGAATGCATCATACATCAGACAAGTTATTATACAGATTTAAAACACATATACGGGTTGGTTCTTTGAGACACCTCCGTTCATGATTACGCTGTTAATCATCTATCAGTTTTACAAGATGACCCTCATCCAGTAAAAAAAAAAGCCTTGGGAGTATAATTCTGTTCCTCGATTGAAGATGTCATTTGAAAGGATTATGAACGCCCCAGCTTTGCCTTTGAGTAGATTCACTCAAAGGTAAAACTTGAGTAGAGTTGTAAAGCAGTATGGTATTTCCCAGTTCCGAGAGGTGAGAATAATTAAATAGATAAGAAAACAGGATGTGCAAGCCTGATACTGTTTTCAAAGAGACTATGCTTCTTGAAACTGTCGAACAGAAATTTGTGTTAAACTGAAACTTACAAAAATGTTCTTTTTTACGTACATATTCTTTTCCATCATTATATATATATATATATATATATATATATATATATACACAGTGCTAGATTTCAAAAAATAGAGGTGCCGGAACGGTAACCTTCCGGGGTGTGTGTGTCGGAAGGCGGGGGGGGGGGGGGTATTCCAAATTATTTATAAAGAGAGGTACCTAAAGAGATTATATAGGTACCTAGAGATATTATACCGGCACGTTCCGCCTCAAATCTAGCCCTGTATATGTATATATATATATATATATATATATATATATATATATATATATATATATATATATATATATATATCCACTCTTAGACAAAAAAATATGATGCACCAAGAAGGAGTTATCTGAATGAGAATGAAATTCGGTAGATGTGATCTACATGCACAGGAATACAAATGATTACAATTTGAGAAAAATTGAATGATTTATTCAAGAAAAAAGCTTCACAAACTGAAAAAGTCAATAACGCGTTAGTCCACCTTTCGCCTTTATGTAAGCAGTTAATCTGTTTGGCATTGATTGATAGATGTGGCGGATGTCTTCCTGCGCGATATCACGCCAAATTATGTCCAATTGGCGAGTTAGATCCTGAAAATCCCGAGATGATAGGAGGGACCAGCCCATATTGCTCTAAACGTGCTGAATGGGGGAGAGATCCGGCGACCTTGTTGGTCAAGGTAGCTTTGAGCAAGCACGAAGATAAGTAGTAGAAACTGTCATCGTGTGCGGGCGGGCATTATCTTGTTGAAATGTAAGCTCAGGATGGCGTGATATGAAGGGCAACACAACGGGGTGTAGAATATCGTCGTACGTACCGGTGTGCTGTAAGGGTGCCGCGGATGACAACCAAAGGGATCCTGCTATGAAATGAAATGGCGCCCGTAATTTGTCGGCCTGTATGACAGAAGGTAGTCAGGTTGGTATCCCACCGCTGTTCGGGGAGTCTCGAGACGCGTATTCGCTGGTCATCAGGGCTCAGTTCGAAGCGGAACTCATCACTGCAGCTACTCTAGTAAGTGACATTCCAGATTGAATGTGCCCGAAACCACTGCAAAAGGACTCGTCGATGTACAGAGGTCAATGGTAGTCGTCGCAAGGGGCACCGTGATATTTGTCGCCTTTCTCTTAACCGCTTATGAATGGTACTTGCTCTCACTGAAGTACCAGTTACACGTGCGATCGATGATAATGATAAATCTGAGGCTGTGAGTGCCGCTCTGACGATTGCTCGGTCCTCATGTTCTGTTATTTCTCTAGTCCGATCGCTTCCTTCTTGACGTTGTGTTCGCCCATGGTTCACCCATGATGTAATCTTTACTTGTAGAACAGCACACAATTTTAACACGATTTAAAACAAAATAAAACAGGGATGAGGCCGATATCCGATTCAAGTAAAATTAAAAAGTGGTCCATCAAATGTACATGAATTGTTAACACAGAGACCCCCAACCTTTTTAGATTTGTGTTTAGGGAGTGAGATTAGAAATTTGGTGCACTCACGTAGAATTTTTTTTTAAAATTTTTAAAATGTTAAATGAAAGTTAACTATATATACGGAACATGTTAAAATTTAAGTTTAAATAAATACTTACTCCATTACTGTTTTTATTCATTTATACAAAGATATAAGATGCAAATAATAAAATAAAATTTATTAACATAGTTTCAAAACTAGCCATGTGATTCAGTACACTATAGAACTACAATGAAAGTCTTTTTATTTAGATTTTTTCCAATGCGAAAGAAAAATACAACTCCGAACAATGCAACTCCGAAAATTTTGGATCCTTCAGGGCGGACGTAATCTTCAACTTATATATTTCCCACCATATTCATCAAACCACTGGAAAAAAAAATCAATTACATTTGTTATACCGTTCAGCTGTATAAAAACATATACAGAGGCTGTTCGCACATTTTTTAGACGATTTTGGTAAGCGGTAATAAAAAATTGTTTCCTGCAAAAGAAATAATTGCAATTTTACTATGTTTTTAAAAGTAAAAATTATCGTCTGCGGCTTGAAAGTTTTGTTTTTATTCAAAATGTCGTTTTTAACAAAGCAGTCGTTCGAAGGCTACATTTATGCTCTTTCCGAAGAGAAATATGCATACTCCGTTATCCAAAAACGATGTGAGAGTCATGATTTTGTGATATCTAAAGCGTCGATAGGTAATATCGTCAACAAAACAGGAAATAAACGTCAAATTGGAGCCTCAAGTGGGACAAAAATTCCAAACAAGTATCCAAGGAAAAAACGGACATCTTCGACTATTGCAAAGGTACGTTGTTTAATGTTAAAAGAAAACCCCCCTAGTCAAAGGACAGTTGCAAAATCATTAAAATGCTCTGTGTCCGCTGTAAACAAAATGATAAACGTTGATTTAAATCTTAAGAAAGGGAAAAAACGCAATGTGCGTCGTCTTCTTCCAAATCATATCGCTGAACGCAGGACACGCTGCAGAATTCTATATGAGAAACACTTATCCTAAGAAAAATGGAAAACAATTGTCACAATAGATGAATCATGGGTGTATTTAAATGATTGCAACAAAAAAAGAGCCATTTATTATCATAAAAGGGGAGAAAAAATTTAAGTACATGGTTCAAAGAATCGAAAGAAAGTTTTTCTAAGGGATTCATGATTGTTGCTGGTTTTTCTTATAAAGGCAAGTTAAAAATAAAAAGAGTGGAAAAAATGTCAAGATTAACTCCAAATACTATCAGGAACATATTTTATCGCCAATTTTTCTGAATGAATTACCATCGCTTTACCCACAGTGCCATCAATCTGTGAGACTCCATCAGGACAAAGCTAGCAGTCACACATCAAAATCCACTGTAAATTTCCTAAAAGAAATGGAACAAAAAACTGGTATCAAGGCCATACCCTTCACTGATATCCCTACTAAATATCCCGATGTATCACCTATAGATTTTTGTGCTTTCGGACTTTTAAAATCTGCATTATCCAAACGTCGTCTCAAAACCCTTACAGGACTCTGGAAAGCTGTTCAGGAGGAATGGGATTGAATACCTCTTCTGACACTTCAAAAAGCATTATTATCGTGGAAATTGCGGTGTCGAAAGATAGTTCAGAATAAGGTATGTCAAATAAAACATTTAAAACACAAGAATTTTATGTAATTTAGTTTTGTGAATACAATATACATCGTCTAAACAATGTGTGAACAGTCTCTGTATTTTTACCGTTTCTACCCCACGCTACCTGAAAGTAACCTATTAAACATCAGTTATACTAATTAACTAATTTCATGTTACAAGAAGATATTCTTAAACTTTAAGAGTTTATCTCTTTGCAATAGATAATAATATAAAAATAAGATATTTTTAAAATCTCGTGTACAAAAAGAAAAAAATAGTGGAGAGAAATGAACCATGTTGGATGTTTTAAAAACAAAATTCTATAAAAAGATAATTTATGAAATGACTGTAAGATCTTTCTCTATTTTCATATATTCCACGCTTTAAGCATAGTTAAAATTAAGATAAAATCTTAAAATGGTTAGATATACAAATGACAATTCAATACAATTTTTTATTCCTCTTTTATGCTATGACGTTCGGTAATAACTTCCTCCCTACAAACCAGAAAATTGTTTGATTAATGTTGAAATTTTTTTAACTGGACTTGTTTTTTTAAATATTATCAAATATGGTTTAACGTTACCAAGACCCCAGGTCTCTTCGTATCCATTACTTTTGAGGGGGTGGATATTGACATCCCTTGAACACAGCTGTACTTCAACCCCTAGACCCCACAGGGCGTTAGAGGTTTTATAGTGAGATTGATCCCCAAACTATTCAAAAACACCTCCACAATTTTGTAACTAGTTACTTTAAATATGTTAGCAATAAAAATATCAAAAATTTATTTGCCCTGGATCCTGCTAATGAGAAAAAACCTTGTATCCTCGTTGCTCGAAACTATTATTATTTTTCTCTTTTTTTAATTATAAATAAATAAATGTATACAAATATATAAAAACGCCCGGCATGCTAGTATGTAATTCCTTAACCGAAACTATGAAACTCTAATTTGTAACATTCATGGAAACCTGAAATTGCCTTTAGATGAATTCGAGAGTTCAAAATAACTCCTAAATCAAGGTTCGTGATCCAATCCCCACAAAGTAATTGAAATCTTCCCCAAAATTTTCTTTATTTAGTGAACTCCAAATGGTAAAAATTATATTTATTTAAACTCTATTTTATCCCTGTCAAGTAAACTTACTCTTCTAGTGTATGTTATATTACTATGAACTCACGGATCAAAAAATTATTTTTTTCCCTTTCGATATATCCTATCTCTGACTCTTTCTCTCTTCACAATTATTTTGAATTTTCCATATGAACACCGACTGAAATCTCTGAATTGAAGGTCTTGGTCCGGGGACTGCAGTTCCCACCAAATTTCCCGTGAAGAGTTCGATTGTAGGGGTGGTCAGAAGCGAACTGACTTTCAGAAGGATCGAGTCAAGCCGTTACAGAATGTGCTACGCTGTCCAGGTGATTTTTGGGGAACAACTCTATTACGGACAATTCCAATTCGCGGTTTGTTCAGAGGCAATCTGAAAGAGATTGTAATCCATGAAGCTATAAAACCATTAAACCATGAGAGGCACTCCGAATTTAGATCCATAAAGGCGAGAATGTGATCCATGAAGCTAGAAGCATATACAACATGACGCTATAAGACCATGAACAACATGAAGATATCTTTTAGCTACATGGTGTGATCTTCACGTTTTGTGAAAGCGATTCGGAAAATATCTAAACAACAAAGGTATATGTCGTTTATTCTTGTGTTGTAGTTACAGTTCCACGTTTATAATATAAATAATAATCTCTCTATTCTAAAAAATAGTAACTTCCGCTGCCACCACTGTCAAAAGCTTTTCACGCTATCTCCGAAACCACTGAGGGTATGGGGTCGAGAGCGATACCAATGGATGCAGAAAATCAGGAGGACCAATGTAAGACATGTCTAATCTTCGTCAGACTTTATTTTATTATTATTTATTTTATGTTTTGTGGGAAAATATTGACTTTTTCATCTTCAGATTACGATAACTCGCCAAAAAATGATCGTAGAATTTTTATCATTTTACAAAATAACACTACAGACATTTCTCTTTCAAACTAGTCCTCATTTGTTTAAAAATATTTAAAAAGACTAATATTTTCATCAAAAAATAAAACACAGTATTTCAAGAAATATCGTCCCATATGTGGATGTAATATCGATGCTCCTCGAGTTTTTATCTTACAAAGAAAATATTTTCATAATCTGGAAGCTGAAAGCTTTCTTATTCATATAAACCTCATTTCAAGTCTTTATCTTAAAATTTCGATTTTTAATTAAATTTTAAAGCTGATAATTCAACAGTGATGAAAAGCCCTTCGCATAAGTGTGACAACAGTAAATGGATGGAACCTGTTACATTTCTCGAGAATCACAACATGTGTCTCGCTATTAGCCCTAACAGAGGAGTGAGCGTAGCGAGCCTCGGGGCGAAGGCCCTAGTCTTGAAAATAATTATTAGTAAACGAGGAAATATAATAAATACCTAAATTTGATTGTTTGGAGAACGTTACAATAGTATAATGCATGCATTGAAATATTTATCATGTCTTGTTTTCAATTTATTATTGGTTTTATATGACTCCCTGTGATAACTTTCAACAACCTAAATACAGGTATATTTATTTACCAAGAAAATTTTAGCATAAGAACGGCTGAAATTCCATAACGCACAAACTCAACATTTAATAATTTTCTTTTCGGTTAACTTATCTGAGAGAAAATGTAAAGACTATTCAACGATTATTGACCGCAGCAGAAAATTCGAAGCCAACATAACGAGGATGATGATTTTAAAAAAAGTTTCATGTAATATATCAGATTTTCTGATGCACATTAAAGTCAAGTGACAGTTTTCTAATTAAGAATCCGTCCCTGATCATAATTAATGTATTTTATCTATGATGAGTGCATACATTTTGTAAATGAATCTTCTTATATAAAACAATTTGCTGTTGAAGGAATTAATATCATAATCTCTCTAAAATTGTGAAACTCCTCAGTAGAAGAATTAACTGAATGATTTGATACTCTAACATTTCAGTTTAAAAGTTTTTTCTGAAACCTTTTAGTAAAGAAAATGAGTTTTAAAATACTTCAAAACTTGTGATAATTATCCTTTTTTACAAACAAATGGCAATAAATTAGCTTAAATATTGTGCAAAATCTAATAAATGGTAAACAGCTTTCAGTATTATCTAAATATAATGAACTTTAAAAGTATCATACTTGACATTGATTTATGATTTTGATGAATAAAACTTTTTAAAATATTCATGGAAGTGCCCTGTGCATAGTCTTTTATATGTACAACAATGTTTTAGTTATTTTATATGCGTCCAATTTTGATAAATAGCCCAACTTTCCAGTAATTTATAAATCCCGTTTAACTGATTTAATAAAAAAGCAAGATACCTTTAGAGTCTCTAGATTTTCCCTACATTTTTGAAACTTTTGAAAATTTTTAGTTGATTTTGGTGATTCTAGATTTTTTTACTTCAATACCGATTCTTCCCAGAAATTACTTAAAATGGGTATGAGGATTCTGATCCATATCTCGATGTAATATTTAAATATAGTTTTATGGAAGATATTATTTATTATTGCTTAGAAGCAAATAATTGGCTCTTATACTAGGCAATTGGAAATGTGAACTTTAAGAGAAATACATTCCATAATTATATCTTTCATATGACCTTAGACTGCAAATTGGTACAAATATGTTACCTAGGTATTCAAAATTTGGATTATATTTCCATTTCTTTAAGTTTCTTCAATAATGTGACTCCTAATATCTCTCCGAGACAGTAGGGAAAAAGTATTTAATGATGAGTACTCACGAGTACTCATAAATAAGTACTCATAAATAGTACTACGTATGATTACTTCTTTGTTGATGTAGTTATTAATTGATGACTCGATTACCCCTCGCTTTAATTATTCTCATTTTATTAATTCCGTAACTTTAGTCATTCCGCCTTCACCTATTCCATGGAATATATGATTGTAATAATAATTATTTGTGATATGATTGTAATAATAATATATGATTGTAATAATACTCTTTGAACTGG
This sequence comes from Dolomedes plantarius, assembly GCA_907164885.2. NCBI lineage: Eukaryota > Metazoa > Arthropoda > Arachnida > Araneae > Dolomedidae > Dolomedes > Dolomedes plantarius. The sequence goes on from OU015497.1 coordinate 63,950,241, forward strand.
TCATCTTTACTCGATTCAGATTGTTCTTTTCTCTACCTCTTTACGCTCTTTAAACAATCCAATGTTATTATTCTCTAATGCAATAAAGTTCTGGCCTTTAAAAATTAGTAAAGTGTTGACCAAATTGGGAAACGACCACTTCAAAAAAGTATGAAAGGATACTGATAACGATACTATGGTCTTTATCACTCGTTCTGCTTTTTACTTTAATTCGCTCTAATTAATACTGTCAAACATATGATGTCTCATGTTGTAATTTCGATTTTTTTTTTCTGGCAGTCACAGTTCTCTGGCAGAATTTCATACTAAAAAACCCAGAAATCTTAGAAGAAAAGCAAAATATACAATTGAATTACGAATATAGTACATATAAAATTATTTTTATTTTCCGTTTACTTGGTAATATAAAAATCAAATCAATGTATAAAGTCATTAAAATTGACGTTTTGTAATTAATAAGGTTACATTTAGTTTATATGTCAATTCATCTGTTTTGAATTTCCAAAATTTATCATTTTTTATAACCAAAATATGTTGAAGCATCTTTCCAAGGGAAAAGAGATTTAATATTTGATTTCCAAAACATCTATTACTTGAATATGAACACCATTAAGCTCGATTCAGTCATAGTATAGTGAATGGGCAATAGCTACGGGAAAAAGAGAAAACATCATGTTTTATATAACTCAGATTTTTATGCAAAATCAAATTTATTTTCACCACCATGACATAAAAAATTATTGACATACATTTGGTATTGTGCAGTACTCCTTTACCTAAATGTTTGTTCTCAGTTTGTGAGTTTGAAGCACTAGTACTCCTTTCGTTGGTTGATTGGGTTAAATGGTGCAAGGTCCAAAATATGACATAAAGCGCCAAACACAAGACTAGAGGCAATGAAGAGTAATTATAAATGCACAATGCTCGAACCAAGAACGGAAATTACAGATAAACACGGATAGACAATCAGTACTCCTTTATTTAAATGTTTGTTCTCAGTTTGAGAGTTTGAAGCAATAAATAGTATTACTTTCCCTAAACTTTTGTATTCAGTGTTGGAGTTTCAAGCTATAGTATTCCTTATCCTAAATGTTTGTACTCAGTTTGTGAGCTTGAAGCTACAGAGATATAAAATCTCCAATAAACTAGAAAAAAATATAAAAAAATATTTTTGCTTTAAAATTCAAGAAACCTGAGAACACTTAAGTTCATGAAGGAGTTTCAAGACTGTATCATATGGGGGTAATTAGAATAGAATTTTTGTATAAAAAGTACTTAGTGCAAATTTAGTTTATGAAACCTGATAAATTTACTTTCCGTACAGAAAAATCTCTGAAGTTTGCTATAGTATCCTGATAAGCACATTTTGGGTTTCAAGTCATAGAACGTAAAACGCATTGAATAAAAAATGTGTTAGTACATCAGAAAGTACTTAAAACATGTTTACCAGATAAAACTTGAATAATATAATCGTGAAAAAAATTGTCCGTAATAATCTTGACATTACTATAGGAAGCATATGTGAAGAAATAGTGAATGTTTATACAACACATTTGTCAATGCAGTCATAAATGCAGAAAGAGAATTTTGAGAGATTAAAAACAGTTCCAGTCATAGTATTGTCAGAAACAGTTTTTAATTATATCAATCCATTCAAATTGTGTAAATCTGCATTATGAGGTGAGTTTCCTGTCACATTTGTCTTTTTGACACGGCACAAACTAATGAGATTGATTATCTGATAAATTCCACAGACAAAAGCAATATTGTCTATTTTTATTGAAACGTAATGTGTTCTCTTCCTTTTCCAGCAATTCAAAAATCTCCCTGATTATTGCCGTGAAGCATTTCTAATATTTTTAAGCTGTATTATAAAGTGTTCAAAGGAACAAACTATCCACGTTATAAGATCTAAAATAATGACATTGCACTACTGATGGATGGAAGAAACGAAGGCATTTTTAGTTGAAAAGTGATTTATTGAAGTAGCATTTTATCAAATTACAAAAATAGATGGTACATGATTGAAGTCAAGACACATTAGATTTGACATGCATTGCTTGAATCTTAAACGAAATAATTAAATCAATAGAAAATATTGCATATTACACAAGTAGTATTTTTGTTTGAAAAATGTCCAATTGCACGAAAAACAATAAAAAATCACCCGATTAACCTAGTAATATGGATTTCGGTTCAGAAAAGACCATTAGCATTCAATGTTTCGACTTCGGAAAAGATTCTAGTTGGTTACTGAGGTATGGTATTCCATTTTAAAGCAGTCATTCTGAAAATAAAGAAAAGAATATTCAATTTAGATAAATGCATTATCAATGCAGTATTAGAACTGACCTGAAAACAAATTAATACAAATAACTAGACATATATGCTCAGTTTGATGCTGCACTTCACCATTAGTTCTAAAATTCTGATAAGATAAACAGTAAAATATCATATCATAAAACAGTACCATTTAATAAACATCTGTTTACTGATGATTTTTTTATAGGTCCTCACCTACAGGTCTACCGTCAACTAGTATTTATTTCAATAAAATTAATTTTTATTATATGTAACAGCATAAAATGGCTAACATAAAATGTGAGAAGCCTTTAAATTAGAATAATTTTTTTTTAAATTTAACAGTCATAGGTTAAAACTTCAATAGCCATTTCTCCCTGGAAGTCCCAAAATTCAGATAAAGAGAAACATTAGTAAAACATCTTATCATAATGCAATACCATTTAATAAATATCTTTTCACTAAAGTTTAGTTTTTTTATAGGTCCACATCTACAATTCTGCAGTCAACTAGTATTTTTGACAGCAAAATTATTTTTATTTTATGTGAGAGCAGCAAATAACTAACATAAAGTGTAGAAAGCCTTTCAATTATAATTAAGGTAATACTTTATTTAATTTAATAGTCATATTTAAAAAAATTAATCGTCATTTCCACAGTTAGTTCCAAAACTCAGAAAATTATTAGTAAAATATATTATTATAATGCACTACTTTTTAATAAATATCTGTTTCTTAATGTTCTGTTTTTTATAGGTCCACATCTACAATTCTGCAGTCAAGTAGCATTTATGGCAATTACATTAACTTTTATTATAAGTGAGAACAGAAAATAACTAACATAAACTGAGGGTTGCCTTTAAATTATAATTTATATATTAAGATATTCTTTTTTTTAATTTAATAGACATAGGGAATCTCTGATCTTATCTATGAAACAAATTTACTGCATATATTTTCATCTTGCTATGAAAACAATATATACTGCACTACATATCATAAGACAAAAAATCCTTCATCTTACGTGATTCTCACATTACTATGGTTACCGATTGTAGGAGTATCGTACTTGCTTTTGATATCACATAACACATTTCTGGTAGGATACCTAAAGTCTTCTACAAAGTATGAAGGTATGACCACCGTCTATCCCCTATTTACACTGTCAGGAACCCGGTCTCTTGTAGTTGTTCTGTTACCTCAAAGATACCTACGATTATAACAACTATGAGTTTAAACCTTCATACCTAAAGCCCCATTGAGTAATTTCTTGAAATCAAGAAAATTGGTGCTTCCATAATTCCCCAATAAGAAATTAGAATAAAGTAGATCAGTCGAGCGTAGCAAGTTAATGCTGAAACATCCATAAATCCCTATTTTTTTTATTATTTAAGAAACAAATTTAAAAACTCCTCGTGTACCACAAAGTATACCACGAGGGTTACAAAAGTAAGTAAAAATAACAAAAGACCTAAAAATCTAGACTGTGCATGAAGTCAGATAGAATAAAAATTCTCCTTCCTTCTAACAAGATCAGAGAACACAGGAGGCCAACTCATGGAGAGGCCCTCCAAACTTGTCCTAAAAGCAGATCTAAGAATAAATCCCTATTAAATAGTCTGTTTTATTTGATTTTCACATAAAATATTTTTTGTCGTAATTCGAATCCCATTCTATAAAAGCAAACTAATTAAAAGAGTAACAGTGGCGAATTTGTTCCTCTTTCCAATTTAATTCAAAAATAGATATGATGAGTAATTAAAATTATCGGATTCGTTAGTTTAATGACGTTTACGTGATTCTTCTTTCAGTACTTTCACTATCATCAATAAATACAATTTAAAAAAGAACACACTGCAAAATTTAGTGCAATCAATAATTTTTTATGAATATACTAAGCAATTTTTTAAAAATAAAATTACATATCTAATGAGGGGTGAATTAAATCAACATAAATACTTAGAAAATTTCTGTTCCAGTGTTAGAAATGAAAGCGGAAACTAATACAGAGGCTGTTAATATATATACCGTAGTTCTGTAAAAATATACCGCAGACGATATGATCATTGGGAAATTATAATTATTTCTTACATATATCAAGCAAGGAAAACTTATAGTAAAACTATATTTAAAAATGGGCAAAATTTTCAAATGTATATTTAAACAGATTTCTTTCATGAATACTATTTTTAACAAACACAAATACACTAAAAATATTTTACAATCACATGAAATATTTCTTGAACGAAATTAGGTGATTTTGATTGTAAACAAAATACTTAATTTATTTTAAAATATCCCCTTTACTCCTTTTCGATTCATTTTTTTTTTAGAAGAAGAGTGTCACAAGACAGTTTTAATGCTATTATTTTATTCGTTAAATGGTATTTAAAGAAACAATATTATTTAGTGCGTCTTTTACTACATAAGCTTATTCTAATCTTCAGAAATTTAATTTGTAAAGTAAATTACAGTAATATTAAACCTAAAAGAATTAAAGTTAAAATTTAAATAGATATATACTAATAAATATTGTTTATAGAAGTTTTAGTAGCATAAAATAATTTTCATATTATTTTCATAAATTTTATATTAAAATCTTATAGAGATCAAATCTGATGAATAGAAAAAATCATTGAAAAGAAAAATTTGAATTTTTGTTGTACACAAAATATTTTTGAAATTTCATTGCTCTCGAATTGAATTCACTGGGAAAAATTATTGGAAAAGAAAGATGTATTTTTTTTGCAGAAAAGTTCACCGTATTCAAGTTACACGTCATAAAATAGCTTTGGTTTTGTAATAGGATCCTAATTTTTTCTCAGTTTTGAGAACCGATGTGAAAATTTCTGACTAAAAATTTAAATGTAGTTGCGCAGATTAGTAAAATTTTTTAAAATAAAATTTTCTATTTTGTGGGAACGAGGAAGTTTGAATGCATAATATTACTTTTTCCAACTTTAATGTAAACTCTAAGCATAATATAGTAAGTATTCAGAAATTACGGCTACCCCAGGTTTCACTTATACGCCTTGTTCAAACTGACAACCGGAAGCTACGTAGCAAAACACGTACTCGCAGCCGAGGGTTAATTTCCTACGTTCGGTGCCATTTTGCATTCATGTAGGGCCCGAGGGCGCCGGATATACAGTACAGATCTGCAATCCACTCAAGGCACCCCAAGCCCCCTGCATAAAATAATAAAAAAAATTCTGTGAGCTCTACCAAAAATGAGTGAAAAATTATCCTTTTTCCCAAAAGAAATAAAGTAAAGTTCTATTTAACTATGGCAAAATTTGCAAAGATATATTTAAACAGATTTCTTTGATGAATACTATTTCTAACAAACACAAATACACTAAAAATATTTTACAATGACATGGAATATTTCTTGACAGGAATTAAGAGATTTTGTTTGTAAACAAAATACTTAAATTATTTTGAAGATATCCCCTTTAAGATGCCTTTTTTGGGGGAAGAGTGTCACAAGCAGTGGCGCACCCAGGGGGGGGGCCCAGGGGGCCCTGCCCCCCCCCAAAGAAATAGAAATATAGATTTTGCATTATAAATATTTTTATTCGTTCATCTCGGCCCCCCCGCAATGCATTATAAATATTTTTATCCATTCATCTCGGCCCCCCCCCCCCCAAGAAAAAATCCTGGGTGCGCCACTGGTCACAAGACAGTTTTCATTCTACTGTTTAATCTGTTAAATGGTATTTAATGAAATGCAATTATTTAGAGCGTATTTTACTACATAAGTTTATTCCCATATTCGGAAATTTAATTTGGAAAGTAATCATTTTAGAGTAGTATTAAATCTCAGAAAAAAATTAAAGTTAAACTTTAAATAGATGCATACCACAAAATATTGTTTATAGAAGCTTTAGTAGCATAAAAACTAATTTTTAACTTATTTTCATAAAATATATATTAAAATCTTTTAGATAAAATCTGAGAATAGAGATAAAATCTGATGAATAGAATAAATCATTGAACAGAAAAATTTGAATTTTTGTTGTACACAAAATATTTTTGAAAATTCGTTGCTCTCGAATTGAATTTACTAGGGCAAATTATAAGAAAAGAAAGAGCTATCTTTTGAAAAAAAGTTCACCATATTCATGTTATGCGTCAAAAAATAGATTTGGTTTTGTAATAGGATCCTAATTATGTGTCACTTTAGAGAATTGATGTGAAAGTTTCTCTCTAGAAATGTAAAAGTAGTTGCCCGGATTAAAATTTTTTAGGAGAGTAAAATTTTTTAAAATAAATTTTCTATCTTGTTGGAACGAATAAATTTTAATGCAGAATAATACATTTTCTCACTTTAATGGGAACTCTAAACACAAAATAAGGAAAAAAAAAACATTGAGTTCTACAAGAAAGTAAAATTTCCCTTTTTTCCCAAAAATATTAATCATGGAATTTCGAACAGGATGCAAAAGTATTTTCTGTAATCTATACATGCTAAAAACTTAATAATTTGAATTCTTTCAAACTTAGGGTTAATAGACACTTAAATATTTTGAAGTGTTCTACGACGTCCAGTAAAAATATAATTTATTGCATTAACTTTATATAGCAATATTTTTAAAGTGTAGAAAGAAGAAATATTCTAGATAGAAGGTAATCAACCATGGGATCTTTATAAATATTTTTTTCTCAAGTAGAATATGTTCCAAAAAATTTTCCCTTAAAATCAAAAAGAATTAGATAATGACGCATCAAAATTACCCTTTCCATATAATGCTAAATATTTCAGAGGAATTCTGACCATACATGTGTGAAGAGAATAAATTTTATTTTTATTACTTTAAAGTTTAGTCATCCATTTAAATTTCTTCTACGTAACCTTTAGCGATATGGCCTTTCATATTCTGGTTAAATATTAAACCACGCTTGTACACTCTATTTTCTTCCCTTTTTGTCAAAAAATTGTTTTTATAGTCACATTACTGTTGATTTGGTATTTTGTTATATGCTGTATTACAAAATTTAAGCTCTATCAAATATTAAAAGTCTTATTTTCTTTCGATTAGAAAGTTAAAAAAATTAATTTTAACAGAAAGTAAATATGTCAAAGTAATTGTTCTTTGAAGCAGTCTAAAACAAGGGCGGGAGACAGTGAAAATATTTTGTTTTTCAGCAAACACAAAATCCGTTCTTGAACTCCAAGTCTGATACCCGCGGGGGCGAAAGCCGAACAAAAATTGTACGTTCCATGAACGATCATCAATTTGATTCCCATGAATGTGCCATACCTCATCGCTTTGAACTACGTTTACCTTGCATTTGATATTAAACCCAAGGGCAAGAGAAACAATGTGATCTTCCACTTAAGTGTCCAACTTTTTGATTAATATCGCTTTAAATGACCATTTACTTTTTTTCAGCTAATCGATAAGGAATGTGCAATAATATTGATTATGAATTTGTTCATACATATTTAGTATTTACGAATATGATACCACTAGTTCTTTGGGAAAAAATATGCTGTATTCAGTTATCAGAATATTTAAGAGATAGAATTGGACCACATCCATGTTTTGAATCTAATGTCATAGGCAATAAACCTATGTCAATACCAATGTGCTAATCAAAAAAGTAAACAAGAATAAGCGAACATCATCATGAAATTTAAAAAAAAGTAAAAAATAAATTATAAAATATAAAACATAATAAAACAGAATTGTCCCATAAAACAACAAACATACTGAGTTCAAAGTTTACTTACACACACAGACACACACACACACATATATATATATATATATATATATATATATATATATATATATATATATATATATATACATATATATATATGCTAGTTAAATACAAGAATTACAGATTACAAATGTGGTCGTTTAAGTGTTTTACCTTTACAATTATTAGGATTTACCGTAAAATCTTGACTATAATAAGAACACGTGTATACTTCGCATGCTTGATTCTATTTTCGGAAAAAAATAAAAATTTGACTACAATACGCAACCATATTTTTTCAATATTCTATTTAAAAATTGCATAAATATTTAGTAACACAAATAAAATTTGTAATAAAAAGAAACGAAAACGACAATTTCGGTAGAAAAAACTAATTTTTAATTCAAAACAAACAATAGTGTCAAATTATCAGACTTTCACTATAATACAGCTCATCTACTGTTTGTCATTTATTCAATGTTTAAAACTACATTTTTTTGTACTCGAGTATAATACGCGCCCTTATTTTTGCAGACTAAAATGTGAAAAAAGTGCGTACTACACTCAAGATTTTACGGTAAGTGACAATATTTTTCCAGTAACTATTATAAAAAAGCGTTAATTAATGGAAAAATATCTGGAATTAAATTTGTTGTGCAAACCACTTCAATTAGAAATGAACATATCTTAAAGCGAGCCAATTCTGTAGCAATAAAAATAATAAATTGGTTTTAAGAACAAGCCGATATGAACAGGAATAATCGTTTAGCAGAAACAAAATTTCAAACTAGTGCAAACATTTTTTTAAATAAACTAACGGAATTATTTCACGTTTTTAATGCTGTAATCATTAATTCTTCTAAAGATTTACGTATAATCGGTATTACACGTTTTGTCAATAATTGATGTTAAAATTACTGAAGAAAGAACAATGGCTTGACTTCGATTTTTATAGACTATTGTTTACCTATAATTTTACCATGCACCAACATATATAGAGAGAGATATCTAGGAAAGTTAAATACATTTAAATGAATCATTCTTCAAAGTAACTATAAAATTGAATTAATGAAGCACACCTTACCTCTATCTATCCAACTGCATTCCAGCACAAGAATCTTCTGTCAATTTTTCTTCACATCTAAAGTCTAGTTCAAGGTGAAAGAATAATTTTAAATCTCGACAAGATTCAATATTAAATAACGATAATGGTATATGTAATATCTGGAGAAATGGAGCCTCTTCGTCCAAACCAATTTCCTCCGTACGGAGTATCTCAGTAAAGTTATTGTCCACTGTGCTTAATCTTGCATTAACCAGCCCTCCGCCGGTTTGGAATTCAATGACTATTGCAACGATGAGTGGATCGTGTTTCATAAAATAATAAGTAACATTCCGAAAACCAAAAAATGAAAATGTGAATCTTTGAGATATATATCTCCAGTTTCCCCATACTATATCTGGAGTAAAACGCTCAGGTAGAGCGTTAATAGTTACCGATAGTGTTTTTAAATCTTTCTCCACTGTTGGATCATGCAGAAACACTAAGCAATTTTTCAGCTCTTCTTGAAAATTCATATCTTCGACTTCATTAATAGCAGGCTCATTTATATTTTCTTCGAAACTCATATCTTCGGCTTCATACATAGAAGGCTCATTTATATTTCCTCGCATTTTTGTTCTTGAGAAACCAAAAAATTTGATTTAACTTAAAAAGAAATAAGTTGTATAACTGTCGATACGAATCTTCAGGAGCAGAATCGGCAAACTCAGGAACGCTTCAGCACGACGAATTGAAATGAATACTCGAGCTTGTAAAAGTGTCGTGTTGAGTAGAAATCCAACAGGTTTTTAAGTTCTGAGAATAGATTTCAACACATCACCATGCTACCTGAAATTTTAGAAGTTTGTCCAACACGTGATTTCAAATTGTCCAATACCCATATTGTGTCCACGTGTCCAGGTGTTCGCTTACCTTATCCTTAGACCACAAAGCCTATTATAATCGATGTCTCCTGACCGAGGTTATAGTTCCCAGAACTTTTCATTCTTAATTATTTATGTACAAGTAGTCTTTTGGTGATTCCCACGCTCTTATACCCATACTAACCCCCCCCCCCCCGTCAACAAAAGTATTGTCCTTTTGCCATGTTAAAACACTTATTTCCGTTTGTTTGGATAAGTCTTGGCATTCCTTCACACTTTCTGTACTAAATGTAACAAAAGCTTTCTCAGTATCTTTCTATTATTTACTAAGCCCCTTTTCTTAGTCCCTTATGAAGTACGTGATAATTTAATCGGGAGAAAATGCATGTGTTTAACACTAGAAAGAAGTTAATTTTTTTCTTACAAAAATGATTGAATTGGGTCATTCTGACGGTTAGAAATAAATCAATTTTATAAAATATTTAATTTTTTTTGTTTTAAATGGAGAAATAATATAAATTTTGAACAAGTTCTTACCAGTAAATAATAAATTAGTATATATTTAAATATATTTTTATGTAGGTGCTGACAACATGTTACGTTTAATCTGCAAAAATATACGCATGGTTATGCAGACCTTAATTTTATACACCATTATTTTCGAAGAGCCAGTATTTTTGTTGTTTGCAAAAGTGTGAATAGACAAAAAGTGAATATCATTCTTCCGGTATTATTTTAAAGATTTCTGCCTCTTTTCTATATTACCGTCAAATCGGCGACTTTCAGAATTAGTAGGCATACAATGCATTTTCTCCCCCCCTTTACTCACAAATTTAGTTTTGTAAATGTATAGATTTGTAAATGTGTTAAACTATGCACATTTTTTCCTGAGTAAAGTTATTCAAGGAATTCTTGTACATAAATAGGGCTGTTTCAGGGAAAATATAGACTTTCTGGGAAATTTTGCTGAAATGCATTCTATGATAAGGAAAGTCCTCAATATCAATAACGCCACACTAGTTGGGGGGGGGGGGGAAGCTTGGAAGTAGATGAAGAATTCCCATTTTCTATAGATTTCTTGGATATTGGTAGATTCCTCCAACGCATGTATACATCTTTAATTGGTTGTGGTCAACGATTTCGACCAAATATCGAAAAAGCGGCAGTTTATCTAAGCCTAAAATTATAGGCAGTCTTAGGCTATAGCTTTAATAATGCTTTTAAATAATGATGACCAAAGAAGTTTTAAAATTAACTTCATTGTAAGAAATACAATATTTCTTTCTCTTTCTATTTTAAAACTGAAAAATAAAAAATATAATCTAACGTGTACACATTCCTATAAATTTTATTTTAGAAACTGTAATCATTCTGGTGAAACAATAGGTTTCAAAACTTCCCCCAGTTCCGTCTTAGTAATTAAAGACAAAACTGTGAATGATCAGTTCAAAAAAGTATACGCCGGTGAATGCATCCGCGATACTTTCCTCAAAGTAGTGGGAAGGGTATGAAATTTAACTTAAGATTGTATAAGATTTTTAAACCGTTCGTTCTACAACATATCTTATTTTTTAAATGAAATAATATTTGCATAGCCGTAGGTTTAGAGATCAGCCCTAAAAATCTAGTTTATTTCTGAAGGCTAATTGATACATAATAAAATTTCAGAGAGATAGAACAATAAATTCCTTCGTTTGAATGTAATCAACCACCTTTTGTGGCATGGTAAAGAAAATTTGGAATGAGAGTGGCCAAACATTGAAATTTATCGGTGTGAAAAAGAAAATTTCAGTACAACGGTATAAAATAATTGTAATAACATTTATTTAATTTCAAACAATAGAAAAAATTTAACGTTAATTAAGTAAAGTTAAGTCAATTAAGTAATAAAATTCCCGAAATACCGAACAATAAATTACTTCGTTTGACTGTAATCATTCAACTTTTAGGACACAGTAAAGAAAATTTGTTATAAGAGTGGCCAAACATTGAAATTTATCCGTCTGCAAAAGAAAATTTCAATAGAACGGTATAAAAAAATTATAATAACCTTTATTTAATTTTTATCAATAGAAAAATTTAACCGTTAAAAAAGTAAAGAGAGTCCTACTTAACTCCATTTTGTATTGATCTAATATATTTAAATTAGCGTATTGCATTCTTGATTAAATTAATCTTATAAGACATTTTCTAGAGCTTTTCACTTTTACATATATATATATATATATATATATATATATATATTTATGTATATCACCATAGCAAGTCAAAAACAGTGTATCAAGAACTATACAAATTAAAAATCAATGTACCTTATTTTTAAGAAATAATTATATTCCATAACCTGTTCTTTAGATTTAATAAAATAATGTGGATAATATTAAAAGATAAACAATATGTTATTTTCACTTTTAAAAATGCATAACATAAGCTAAAATGCGTAACCATTATTTTTAATGAAATATGTGCTGATTACCAATTGTCTGAGATTCACAAGTTTTATTCAATGCAACAGTCAGTAAAGATTCCACGTGGTAGATCCAACAATGGGTTCTTCCCTGATAAGGAGACAAACAACTAAAAAAAAATTTAAACACGTGGTTTGGTGACATATGTTTGCATTTCAATCATAGTTCAATGTACTTTCCGTGCTCTAAAGGACAAAGGAATAGCCTATATAATTTTTTTTTTCTTTTGTAGAGACGAAGTTGAGGTAACACTTCCCACCGGGTTGGTTCCAATCAGTCAGCAAAGAAGGTGTCCCACATAAATTACTTTTCCTGACTGCAAAAGATAATTTTTTTTATCATTTTTTCATTAAATCAGTGTAGATGTAATTTTTGTTATTGTTATTCCCTTTATCTGTTTGAGAATAACCCTTCATTATGATGGTTTAATAAGTTCAAAACAAAATGAAGTGTCCAAGGGTAAAACCACCTTACATCCATTTACACCAAAATACGAAAATTTGCTACGAGTTAGCAGTGCCATCTTGTAGCTTTCATAGAGTACTAACACCACGTGCATTCATATCTGGGGGAGAACCACTTTTAAGCCGTAAAAAATAGCGATAAAGATTCGCTGTGCCGGGGGAAAAAACCACTTTACTCTGAAATTCAAATTCATTTTTCTCAAAACGAAGTTTCTGGAGTGAAGTGGTTTTATCCGTGGGCTCTTCAAATATGTGTGGCAATTCGTTATTTTCCACGTACAAAGAAGGATTATTACAATTAATGAAGTACAATGATATCAAAATTTTAAACTGGGAATAAAAGCCACTTTTAACAATTACCTACATCAACGTATCTATTGCGGTCAGGAGCAAAGAAAAAGTTTTTGCTTCAAAGATAAATTAAAAAAGGTGCAAAACTTCAAAGAGAAATTTTTCCTTTATCAAAAAGTAACAGTTTTCATAATGTTAAATCATTTTTACGTTTAAAACGCTGAAGAAAGAAGTTGTGATACTGTTAGTCACCATAGGCGTAGCGTGCTTCAATTTTTTTTTTATTTATTTATTTTTTTTTTTTTTGGGGGGGGGGCATGAATTAGGGATGGGATATAGAAAGCAAAATATCGATATGAGTATCGATGATAATATCGAAAGCAAAATATCGATATGAGTATTGATGATAATATCAGCTATTAATATCGATGTCAATAATATTTCCGCACAAAAATATCGATATTTCAAAATATCGACGATATTTCAATATATAGACGATATTTCAAAATATAAACGATATTTCAAAATATCGATAACACATTTTAGACGAGTGCTCTGTGTTGTGATGATAATTAATAGTTTTGGAAGTGATTAGAGTTAATATTAATATCGGGTATTCAGATAAATAAATTAGTAAAGTAAGTAAATTTTAGTAACGATTGTGCTTTGTTTTAATCAATTTATTAAGCCTCTGCTAAATATATGTAAGGGTTATACTTGTGGTGATCAGATATTAATTGATTTGATTAATGTCATCGCATTTGGAGAAGGTGCGCAAGTTTCTCTAAATGTTTTGACATTGAGAAGAATTAAGTTTGAAATAGATCATCACAGGTTATACCTTATTGTTAATATTGATAAATTAATAAGCCTTATTTTGAAATAATTGTGAGGTGACTGGTACGCTGGTGAATTTTTGGGTTTTTTATTAAATGAATGAATACAAAATTATAGTGTGTCTTTTCTTTTAAAGTTAAATCCTTCCTTTTGAGAACCCCTTTTTGTCAGTTGATCGTAAACTGAGACATCCGATAACGACTGGTCACGGACACCCTCCCCTTCGGGACGTTTGGAATGTTGATGAGCCAAGCAGATACGAAGGCGCTCCCTACGCGGTTGAATACAGTGATTCGTAGAGGCCCTGTAAGTTTTCAAGGAGGAAATAAGTCACCAACAATTATGTGAAATAAGAAAATGAAAAAATCAACAATGAGTCGGAGAGGAGATTCCTTCGGCTAATTCCGAATTTCAGCGTTTTCCTCGTCCGGGATTGACGGAGCGGAGTGGACCTTCTTACTTTCCGCGGAATACAAAGTGAGAAAAGGAGCGTCAACTCGGGGGCGGAGGGTGCAAGTGAACACGGAGGGGGAGAGGCGAGCGAAGAGGCTGGGAGCTGACCCCAGTGCCTTGATAAAAAGATGATGGCCGTACGGAAAGGTCCGACGACGTTCATGTCTTGGCGTCGTGCACGCTTTAGAAAATGGCGTTAAGGCTCCCCTCATAATTTTTTAAAATAATAGTTTTTTTTTTGTGCTGCAGCATTTTAATTGGGTAATATAGTTTTAATTTCCTTTTTTTTGGTTTACTGAATTTTTCTATAGTTTTACTTTTGTTTTTTTCTCATCACTTTTTCATTTAGAAGTTTTTTTTTTTGATTCGCCAGCCACTTCACTTATTTGCATTGTTTTATTGATAATTATTTGTATTATGGAGAGTAGAACTCATTTAAACGAAATTGTATTTATTCAATTGAATTTGGTTGTCGGAATAATGTTGAGAGGATCTGGAGTTAATGAGTTTATTTGTTGTAATGTCAGGGAAATTCTTAAATAAATTGTTATGTTAGTTTGTAAAGTGGTGTCATGTCGGTACTTGCCTTTTTAGTAAATTTTCTGATTTTCAGCTTTAGGTTTTATTTTTTATTTCAGCAGAATTGAAGCTTTTTCTTTTAGGTGAAATAATTTTATTTTCTAGGTGCTCTCCAAGGTTAAGTAATTTTATTAGATTTAATTTCATTTTTCTTTTGGCTCATTATTCACCACAGTGAAGCATTCAGTTCGAACCAGTGTTAATTATAATTATTAATTGTTTATGGGTTATTGCATTTAAAAATAACACAACGCAACTTACCATCTATCTTAAAATGTACTAACCACTAACGGCCAGATGGCAACTCTTGAAGTAAATTGATTTTAAAGTTTGTAAATACCTATCCTAACTTTAATTAATAAGTTAATATAATATATAAGCTTTTAAATACACCCCAATACAAAACTTCAACGCCACGGGTTTAAGTTTCAAACTTCAATGTCACAGACTGGGAAATTTGAATGCTGATCATTGAAATTAAAAGATTTTCGGGATGACAAAAATACGCATTCCTCTGAATGACAGGATCAATTATTTTACGTACCCTGTCAGGAAGCTGTCTTGTCATCTATACTAATTTAAACACGTGAACTGCTCCAAACTTTACAGAGGGATGCATTTTAATTCCAAGCCATACTGGAGCGTATATCTTCATAATATAGCTGACCAGCAGTTTAATTTCGTCAGAAGGTTTTACTTTGGAAATATATAGTCTTAAGATCCTATTTGCACAAGTTAACCACCTAGAGTTACTAAGAGGACCAGGATCTTTCACAGCGAGATCTGGCGCACACTCTCCTGTCTTGACTCTTCGATAAATATTAAGTAAATACTGTTGGTCCTTGCCTAAGTCAGTTTTGGTCACATTTATCTCTTCACTATTAATCGTTTCAAAATTAGCAACAGGGCATAAATTCAGTTTCTTAGGTCGGGTATGTGTTTGGACTTAATACCAGTTAGGTTTGTTTAGAAATTTAATTAAAATGGGGGTTAATATTCAACTTCAATGTCACAGGCTGGGAAATTTTGAATGTTGTGGTCTTTCAGTACCTAATAAGTTCAGTTTCTCATGTCAGAGTTTTGTTGGATTTAATACCAGTTTAGTTTTTTTTGCAGAGTTTTAGCTTAATTTAATATTGTTTAATTTCTTTTGTAATGCATACTAAAGCGTCCGAAAATTTTGTTTATGTGTAGGGTTGATGTTAAATTTTTTTTGATGCTCTTGTCTACAATGTTTCATGTGCATATTCTGTTTTGAACGGATCAGCATGACTTTTGGGGATCGACTGTGATTCGATTCGACCGGTTTTTGTTTATTTAAGTAGGGCATACGGTTTTTTGAATAAGTTTGGTTATGTTATTTTAGTAGGTATGCTTGCGTTGGTCTGTTCAGTTCGGTTTATGCAATTAAACGTTAGACAGGGCTTCTTGTGTTAAGCATTATTTTACTAAGCATATTAGAATTTCATTGCCGCGAGGGACGAAGAGTCTCTCTTCGCAGGCTGGAATTACTTTTGGTTTGGTAGGAGTAAATGGTGGAGTAGTTAAATATTGGTTTCAAAATTTTATCATTTACTTGGTTTTGTAATGTGTACTAAGGTGTCCAGGAGGTTAATGAACGTTAGACATGGCTTCAGATTTTAATCATTAATTTTTACTAAGCATACTAGAATTTCATTGCCGCGAGGGACGAAGAGTCTCTCTTCGCAGGCTGGAATTAAATTTGGTTTGGTAGGAGTAAATGGTGTAGTTAACGATAGGGCTCAAATTTCTATCAATTACCTGGTTTTGTAATGTATACTAGGGTGTACGGGAGGTTAAAATTTTTTTGTTATATGTACGGTTAAAGTTGTAATTTTTGTACACCTGTCTCACATGTTTCATATACATTTTTTTGAGGTTGAACAGTAAACATGTTAATTTTGTTTGAACAGTGATAATGAATTTCGTAAGAGAGAATTTTGTATTGAGTTTTGTTCGAAGAGGTTTTGTTTATTTGTGTTAAGCATACTTTTTTTTTTTAATTTGTTTCGGATTGTATGCTATGGTCGCACTGTCAATTTCAAATTATAGAAGTAAACTGTGGACAGGATGTAATGTTTTTGAACTGATTGTTTTAACCGAGGATGATTATTTTACTATGCAGTTTTTTTAGTGTATATGGTTTAATTGTAAATTGAGCATACAGTTGAGGTAATGAATTGTTTTAGATATATGTTAGGTGTTCAATGTTTCATTTTTGCTTGTTTTATATACAATTGTGGTAATGAAATTTTTTTCGGGTATTATGCTAGATATTCCATGGTTTATATTTTTGGTTAATAAGTAATCTCTCATGTATATGTGTTTTGTTATGTGACCCGGGTCGAATGGGAACAATATATCACATTGTGTAATGAAATTTTATACTTTAGTCAATTCTTTTAATTCGTGAAATTTTTCCACGGTGATCTGTGTTTTTTTTATTAAAAAAAAAATTGTGCCAAATTTTTTTTTTCTCGCGGAAAAGGAGGTATTTGTTGTGATGATAATTAATAGTTTTGGAAGTGATTACAGTTAATATTAATATCGGGTATTCAGATAAATAAATTAGTAAAGTAAGTAAATTTTAGTAACGATTGTGCTTTGTTTTAATCAATTTATTAAGCCTCTGCTAAATATATGTAAGGGTTATACTTGTGGTGATCAGATATTAATTGATTTGATTAATGTCATCGCATTTGGAGAAGGTGCGCAAGTTTCTCTAAATGTTTTGACATTGAGAAGAATTAAGTTTGAAATAGATCATCACAGGTTATACCTTATTGTTAATATTGATAAATTAATAAGCCTTATTTTGAAATAATTGTGAGGTGACTGGTACGCTGGTGAATTTTTGGGTTTTTTATTAAATGAATGAATACAAAATTATAGTGTGTCTTTTCTTTTAAAGTTAAATCCTTCCTTTTGAGAACCCCTTTTTGTCAGTTGATCGTAAACTGAGACATCCGATAACGACTGGTCACGGACACCCTCCCCTTCGGGACGTTTGGAATGTTGATGAGCCAAGCAGATACGAAGGCGCTCCCTACGCGGTTGAATACAGTGATTCGTAGAGGCCCTGTAAGTTTTCAAGGAGGAAATAAGTCACCAACAATTATGTGAAATAAGAAAATGAAAAAATCAACAATGAGTCGGAGAGGAGATTCCTTCGGCTAATTCCGAATTTCAGCGTTTTCCTCGTCCGGGATTGACGGAGCGGAGTGGACCTTCTTACTTTCCGCGGAATACAAAGTGAGAAAAGGAGCGTCAACTCGGGGGCGGAGGGTGCAAGTGAACACGGAGGGGGAGAGGCGAGCGAAGAGGCTGGGAGCTGACCCCAGTGCCTTGATAAAAAGATGATGGCCGTACGGAAAGGTCCGACGACGTTCATGTCTTGGCGTCGTGCACGCTTTAGAAAATGGCGTTAAGGCTCCCCTCATAATTTTTTAAAATAATAGTTTTTTTTTGTGCTGCAGCATTTTAATTGGGTAATATAGTTTTAATTTCCTTTTTTTTGGTTTACTGAATTTTTCTATAGTTTTACTTTTGTTTTTTTCTCATCACTTTTTCATTTAGAAGTTTTTTTTTTGATTCGCCAGCCACTTCACTTATTTGCATTGTTTTATTGATAATTATTTGTATTATGGAGAGTAGAACTCATTTAAACGAAATTGTATTTATTCAATTGAATTTGGTTGTCGGAATAATGTTGAGAGGATCTGGAGTTAATGAGTTTATTTGTTGTAATGTCAGGGAAATTCTTAAATAAATTGTTATGTTAGTTTGTAAAGTGGTGTCATGTCGGTCCTTGCCTTTTTAGTAAATTTTCTGATTTTCAGCTTTAGGTTTTATTTTTTATTTCAGCAGATAAAAAATGGTCTTAATTTAATTCAATAAAGAAATAATATTTCAATAAACAATATTTATCAAATTAAAAAGTTTCTAGAAAGGTTTATGATTTTTTTATTTTTTATTTTTTTTAAAATCGAAAGCCCTAAAACGTGTTTTTTGGCTATCTGAGGACCCAAAATCTCTTCTACAGAATGATTAATGAATTTGGCAAGGATATTGTGAAACATGATAACCAATTAAGTCAAAGTTTTACTTATCTTTTTTACGATTTTTTATTTCACTTTGTCTTTTATCTATTGAGTACTTTCAGCCGCTAAGCTCTTCTAAGTTGTTAGCGGCGGAATGTACTCAACAGGTAAAAAGCAAAGTGAAATAAAACAACTTAAAAAGTTAAGTGAAACTTATCATTTTAACAAAGTTACGAAAGCAACATCTCCTAAACGTAACTCATTTTAATATAAATGTTATTTGATTGCTGTATTGGATTTTCAATTATTCAAGAAAAAACCTATCACACCTCTGCTATAATTAGCTCTCAACTCAAAATACAAAAAATATTTTATTTTTCGTTCCCTCACAGGACAGGGATGGTAAAGTTAAATCAATTTCTAGTCAAAATCAGAGCTTTTATTACTAAAAACTTTTTTCTTATACAACAAATATTGAAACTTTGAAATATCTTAAGTTAATAAATAATATATAAAATAATGATTCTAGACAAGTTCTACAAGTTGTTACAATGTATTTTAAATGTCTGTTAACACATTGGTAAACCTTGTCTCCTACTTGGCCATAACAGCCCTCTTTAATTTAATAAAAGTCATCTTTCAGAATGCCTTGAAAATTTTTCCACAAGCAAGTCCAGTTTCTCTTCACTCGCGTACAACTGCGTCAATTCTTGTTCTTTTGCCATTATGGCAACTCCACTTAAGCGTTCTTCTTTCATCGTGCTTATCAAGTAAGTTTTGAGCCTTCGCAGGGTAGAGAATGACCTCTCTGCGGTCGTAGTTGTGATAGGCCATGAGAGAGCAATTTCTAAGAGATGTATCACTTCAGGTACATTGTTTTCAGGCCGTTTTAGTGCAAAACTGTGACAACTCTTTCAGATTTATGTTTCGATTTTTCTTATCTGTTTTTATAAAAAAAATTTTAGAGAAGCAGTGAAAAAACTTCAGCTGTGAGGAAAGACTTGAAGACAACTGATAAAAGGTTTGGATTTTTCCAACAACAGTTTCATCTAAGCTTTCCAAATCCAACAAAAGCTCGATAATGGAATTGATTTTGTCGTAGAAATTTTTGCTATATTCTGATTTTTGGGACATTTCTGAACAATATGCAAAAAACCGCAAAAAAAAATTTGCATTATTTCTCGAGTAAAAATAAGACAAAATTGACACTTATTTCGGTTTGTTTGGGTAAGTCTTGAAGGTCATTCCTACACACTTTCTGTACTAAATATAACAAAAGATTTCTTAGATATCTTCTATTATTTTCTAAGCCCCTTTCCTTAGCCCTTTATGAACTATGTGATAATTTGAAATATAATTAGAAATAAAATCAATTTTATAAAATATTTAATTTGTTCTGTTTTAAATGGTCAAATACTTTAAATTTCGACTATTTCTTACCAATTTATAAGAAATTAGTATATATTTAGATATATTTTTATGTAGGTATGCCGAGTTCACAACCTGTGTTTATCTGTAAAAATATATGCATGGTTTGTGCAGTACTTATTTTTCAACACCAATATTTTCGAAGAGCCAATAATTCTGTTATTTTCAAAAAGGTTAATAGACGAAAAGTGACTAACATTTTTCCTGTATTAATTTAAAGATTTATGCCTGTTTTCTATATTGCCGTCAAGTCGTCAGCTTTCAGTCTTTATAGGTATACAACACTTTTTCTCACCGTTTTTACTATCAAATATAAATTTGTGAATGTGTGTGCATATTTCACGTAAAATTAGAAATATTCATTAAATTTTCAGAATCTTGAGGACATAAATACAGATATAGCGTTCAATAGTATGTCCGAAACCGTCAAAATTACGGCAGCTGTCTTTCTAGTGTTAAACTATACATATGTATTCCTCAGTCCATTTGCTGAATCGGCAAATGTTAAAAGTAATCAAGGAATTCTTATATGGCCGTTTCAGGGAAAATTTAGACTTTATGGGTAATTTTTCTGAAATGCATTCTACCATATGGTAAGTCTTCAATATCTATAGAGCCATCCCTGTTGGGGAGGAGGGGGGCTTGGAAGTAGATGAATAATTCCCATTTTCTGTAGATTTCTTGGATATTGGTAGATTTCCCTCCCCCCTCCCACCGCATTTGTACATCTTCAATTGGTTGTGGTCAACAGCTTCAACCAAATATCTAAAATGCAGCAATATATTTATGCCTACAATTATCGGCAGTCTTAGGTTATAGCTTAAATAATACTTTTCGATAATGATGGGCAAATAAGTTTTAAAATTAACTGTATTGTAACAAGTACAATATTTTTCTTTAATTTTTTTTTAAACTGAACAATAAAAATGAATCTAAATTGTATACACTCCTATAAAATTTTATTTTATATATTTTAATTATACTGATGCAACAGTAGGTTTCAAAACTTTCCCCAGATCCGGCTTAATAATTAAAGACAAAACTGTGAATGATCAGTTCAGCAAAGTATACACCGGTGAATGCATCCCCAATACCTTCCTCAAAGTAGGGAGGGGGGGGGAGGGTTTCAAATTTGACATGAGATTTTATCAGATATTTAAAACGTTCGTTCAACAGCATATCTAATTTTTTTAATGATGTAATGTTTGCATAGCCGAAGGTTTAGAGATCAGTCCTAATTATCTACTTTATTTATGAAGGCTAATTCATACATAATAAAATTCCCGAAAGATAGAACAATAATTTCTTCGTTTGACTGTAATCAACCAACTTTTAGGACACAGTAAAAAAAAAAAAAATTGTTATGAGAGTAGCCAAACATTTAAATTTATCGGTCTGCAAAAGAAAATTTCAATACAACGGTATAAATTAATTGTAATAACATTTATTTAGTTTCAATCAGTAAATAATTATAAAATGTATTTGTTATACACACAACTTATGTGGCGAAATTCTTTTCTGTGACATTTAATGAGAAGAACCTAAAGTATATTCGAATACTGCTTGACATTATTTTAATAATTGAAGAAAGATTTATGATTAGAATGAGATTGGATATCATAGTATATGCAGATAAGTAATTTTAAATAATCTCCACATATATACCCCAAGTATTTAAGGCAAATATATTTTGCTATTTCATGTTATGACATATAACAGATAGTGCATATATTAAATCACATTTAATATAGCATTAAATATACATTTAACGATACATATATTAAAATACTAATCATACATTCATTTCATTTATTTAAGTGTAAAGCTGATAACTTTCTATTTTATTACCTTCAACCCTTAAAAAACTTTTTTCAGTGGTAAATAATATATTTCACTTCACTCCTAACGTTTAAAAATGACTTAGAAAGTACACTTTAAAATCTCTCACTCACGCGCGAGAATTACTTCTATTCAATTAACTGATCTTAGATTTTCAGGAAGAGAGACTTCTAAGGGGGATATTGACCACAACAGAATATTTATAAAAATAAAAATGACAGCGATAATTTAAATGGAAGTTTTGCGTAATAAATCAAATTTTCTGATGCATATTATAGCGAAGTCACAGTTTTCTAATAAAGCATTCGTCTCTTATCGTAATTAAAACTTTTTATATCTGATAGGTACATAAATTTCAAGGTGGAAACTTCTTAATTACGGAAATTTTAGTGATTAAGAAAATAGTCTCTGAAGGACTTTAAAATGGTGATAACGCCCATGAGAAATCTATGTTTATATTTAAATGATTATCTCAAAAGTATTACTAGAGAAAACTAATATATATATATTTATATATATATGGGAAATACCGGAACATCGCCAATTCTTTTAGTATTTGCCGCCAATTCGAGTTTCCTTAATTGAAACTTCCGGTCTGCTACCTCTTTCTGCACCTGCATCTGTTCTAGCTTCTCAGCAATAATAGTATATAATCTAGTTTTACTAAAGTCCTCATCATATGTTTCTGAACTGGTGATGATACTAATTAAATCAGTGACTTCAGTACCTTTTGATGCTTCTAGTCCTTAACTCATCAATTAAAGTGAACAAATCAATTTTGCGTGCTCCACACAAAAAAGCCATATCCATATATTTATTCAGAAACGAAAACGAAAACGAATTTGTACTCATTTTGTACTCACAGAAGTGCTGGTCTTCCTCTAAGACAGAAAATACATGCATTATTCATACGCCTTTACTTCATATCTCAAAACCGAGCCATAGAGTCCGTAAATCTTTTGACACCATAATTGTGGGAAATTTATTCCCACGGTTGAAATATCAAAAATTTTTCAAGTCAAAATGCAATAACGCGTATTCTCGACTAACGTTTAATCAAACACAACAGATTATTACAATAAGAAAAAACAGAATGTCATTACCCGTCTGACACGACATTAAAACTCATCTAGCGAGATCCACAAAAAACAGCCTGCAATCTGCATTCAGTAAATGTAAAAACACAACGTGCCATTTTTATATAGTGAAAATAAAAATAATGTGCGTTCCATTCAAAGTCGTTGATTTCCAACTCGTTAGCTCAAGTGGCGCGTCATCCGTAACTCGTGGCGTGGCGCGCGTCCTGCAACTCTAAAACATTCGTGTTGCCACAAGAGTGGACTTCTTATATATATATATATATATATATATATATATATATATATATATATATATATATATATATATATATATATATACATATATATATATATATATACATATATATATATATATATATATACATATATATATATATATATATATATATATACATATATATATATACATATATATACATATATATATATATATATATATATATATACATATATATATATACATATATATACATATATATACATATATATATATATATATATATATATATATATATATATATATATATATATATATATACATATATATATACATATATATATATATATATATATATATATATATATGTATATATATATATATATATATATATATATATATATATATATATATATATATATATACATATATATATATCTACATATATCTGTGTGTGTAAACGTACTACTTAATTTATATTTGTGTGCCGGAAGTAAGAGGCACGAGGCCCATATTTTACAAATGGACTTTTCAACATTTTTCTTACATACACTGCTGACCACCCAAATTGCAACACCAAGAAAGACAAGAGATATCACAACAAAATTTATTTTGTAGATAACATGTTGAAAAAGTATCAAATGATTAAATTTATAGACTTCTGTGAACTGTGGTTCCTGCCAAAATCAGTAGCCAGAGTAGCCGCCATTGTTGGAGATCACCGCTGCCACACGCCTCGGCAATGATTCAAAGAGACTTTGGATGAGTTCTTGGGGTACAGCAGACCAAGCAGTTTCCATACGTTGGCAAAGTTGATCTGCTGTGGCAGCTGGGGATGAAATCTGGGTCAATCGTAGAGCAACCATGGACCACATGTTTTCTATCGGCGAAAGATCCGGAGAGCGAGGCGGCCAGGGAAGAAATTCAATCTGGCGATTGACGAAGAACCGTTGGACAATGCGTGCCACGTGTGGTCCCGCATTATCCTGTTGAAATATGGCTGTGGGCAAGCCCTGAAGGTAAGGAAGGACAACTGGCTCCAACACCTCGGAGATGTAGCGCTGGCTGTTTAAAGTACCGGCAATGCGTACTAGAGGTGTGCGAGAGTGATATCCAATACCGCCCCATACCATAATACCCGGTGCAGGACCAGTGTGACGGTGCATAACGCAGCTGTTCAGCATCCTCTCTTCACGGTGTCTCCAGACTCCAATGCGACCATCGTGGTGTTGCAGACAGAAGCGTGATTCGTCAGTAAAGACAATTTCATTCCATTCTGCCGTCCACATCCTTCTGTCATCGCACCATTGGCGGCGGAGACGTCTGTGGTTCTGCGTAAAGGGTAGACAAAGCAATGGACGTCTTGCGGACAGACCACTCTGCTGTAAACGGCGTCGAATGGTACGCGCAGACACTGGATGATGCGTTAAAGACTGCATGTGTTGTGCTATGGTTCGTGATGTGACTGAGCGATCCGTCACTGCCATGCGCACAATTTGCCTGTCATCACGTGAAGTGGTGCGCTGAGGTGGATGCGATCGAACACGCCGGTCCGTCGTACCCTCCTGCATCCAACGATCACATATCCGCATTACAGTTGTTTGGTTTCGTCCAACACGACTACCGATTTCTCTGAAAGATAATCCACAATCTCGGTAGGCCACTATCCTTCCTCTGTCGAACTCGGATACTTGATCAAAAGATGATCGCTGTTTTCGACGAGGCATAATGGATCTTTTTTTTTTAAAAAACCACAAAAAAAACACAATTGCCGAACTTGAAATCGTCGAAATCTCCAAGCCTTAAATTGCGCTTTGAAGTGGCGCCACAGGCACGCGTGATGTGCGTCTGCGCTGAAATTCTAATCATTTACATATCTCACCTCCGCTAATGCATGTTGTAAATTTCATGTTATTTGCATGTTTCCTTCAGGGTGTTGCATTTACAGTGGCCAGCAGTGCATATTTAGAGCACTTTTTAGTGGTGCAGTTATCTAACAAGTACGCTTATATTCGAGAAACTAAGTCAGTGAGAAACGCCACCATGTCCAACCGTTGTATCGTGGAGAAGGGAAGTGAGTAAATTTTAATTTACCTTTTCTGTAAAATTCAATCATTGTGACTTAGTGTCGCTTATCTCAGGTGCACAGATATGTATTTTTTTTAAACCAATGCGAATGTACGTACTTGTCTCAAAAACATTTGCCTGTAATTCACGGCAATTGTTTTGGCCATATATTATGGGGGCACCATATAGGACCAGCATTACCCCCTGTGAAGTGACGACACGAACAGAGGCATTTTAGTGGTGCTACGCCGGGATTCGATCCGAGCACCCTCAGCACCGAAGGCCAGCGCACTGTACCACAAGGCCGCCACGGCCCCAGATATGTAAATTAGAAACTAAAGAAGAAAATACGTAGAACATTTTTTTGAAACCTGTACATGAGGATTCATGCCTCAGGTGTAAATTGTAGAAACTGTCATCAAACTGAAATCACTCCAAATCAAGTGTTCATTTGCCCTGCAATACTTGTGCTCTGCAGGGCATTTTGAGTTACCCTGAGGATAAATATTCACAAACATGCCTTCAAACAGTTAAGAGCATCATGGTTTAATTTCTACTCCGCAGGGGACAAAACACCACCAAACCAACCATAATTTGTGTAGCTAAAAAATGTTGGGGGGATTAAGGATAGTATGAATAATGCCATTTATTAAGTCATACCTTTAGTGGATAAACTTGTCTGATCACTGAAAAGAACAATAAAAGGAGACATTCGGTAAAACATGCAACTGTCGTCAATACTTCAAGTCTCTAAAATTGGACGATAGTGGAGTATTAGAGGCTTAAATTCAAATCCCTGTTATTACGTGAAAATGAATTCGACAGATTTGTAAACCGTATAGTGAAAGTCTGATTGAAAAGCGAAAAACAGTTCGATTTAGTCATGGGTGAGGTCTGAACACCTACCAATGAAATATCAGTGATTTGTTCATCCAATTTTAAACACTGAAATAAAAAATTTATTTGAAGCCTCAAGGCCAATATTGCAAATTTTGTCATGATAGTTTAAAAAAGTTAGGACTATTTTTTCCCGCTTGCAACTGCAAATATTAATTTTACATTTGCAAAAAAACAAATAGATTTTTTCTTACATTTAGAAACATAATTTCTTAGCTGATGCATCAAATTAAAGAGCAGGTTGCTAGATTTTTAAAATTATACCCTTGTTGTACCGCTTTGGTGTACAACAACCTTCCTTTTTGTTTTCCTTTCAAAATCTCTGTACTCAGATAACATAAATAAACACTACTAATCAAAATTCTGATATATACGTGGAATATGACTGTACAAAAATTTAAGTAGATCAGTACAAATATATATATATATATATATATATATTGGTATTTAATAGAATTTAACACAAATTTTAAATCCCTGTATGATAAATGTTTTAAACTGAAATAGCAAACTTATTTAGATTGATATAAAATTTTTCGATCCTAAAATATTTGTTGCGAGACCAAAGAAATTAAAAAGAGAGTTAAATTATTTATTCTTTGTGTAAATTATAAATCTAGAATTTAACGAAAGAGAAAGATGGTCAAATCCATTTGGGTTAGCCATATATGATTGATTTAACAGAGGAAAAAAATTAAAACTAATCATTTGTTGGAAGTTAAAAAAATAGAAAATTTCCAAACTTCCCTGTATACATATATTTTAACGGGAAACATTATGGATATCTAAATACATGAATTATATATGGGGGGTCTAAAAAATTCTCCCCAAGAAATTCGCTATGGTTGAATTTTTAAAGTTTCAGTCGACAAAAATTAATAGTCTTTGCAGTCTTCCAGCTTTTCTGTACGAAGTGCATTTAAATCTCTTGAAAAGTTTTATCAATAGAAAGCACTAAATTTTACGGTAAACATTGTTTTATTTAATAGTTATTAAAAATACGGTGTTGGAAAATCTTTCTTGTATGGTGAATTATTTATTAAATGTATGTTGATGAAAAATTTATCTAGTTCGTGTGATTTATTTAATTGTACGAATAATAGTATAATGGGAAGGGAAAATATCTGCTATTGATTTACTCACATGTGAATTTTTTTTGCGTAAAATTATGCATACAAAATTGTTCTATGGATCTCTTATTTTCTAGACATTCACGTGATACTATGAGTTTAGATCCTGAAATTTTAGTATTAATTAAAGCTTTTAGCTATGAAATGCTTTGGCAATTCATGGAAATGTAAATATACAAGACTATTAAAGAAAGCAGGCTGATAATGCTCAACAGACACGTGTAAATTTAGATTATTAATGTTTCATCTTAAGGACGAGCCATTTGAGTCATGTACTGTGATTTGTGGGAAAATTGTATAAACTGAAATTGGAGGCAAAATATCTATTTGTCTTACTTACTTGTAAATCGCTAAAATATATTCGACTACACTTCCGTTGATATATTTTTTTTCTTAAACTTGATGATTAATATATCATCTTTATCATCTTCATGATGGGCCGTGAGAGTCCTGTACTGTATCACGCATTTAAACGGCATAAATTAAAATTGGTTGTAAAATACTAGCTTACTTGTAAATCGTTTATATATGCGAATCCACTACAGTTAGTCTTCCCATTTTGAATTAATCTGATGATTAACATTTCAAGCAAAGAATGTGACACGAGAGTCCTTTGCTGTGCTATGCATTGAATAGATATATATTGAAATTTATTTGCATAATATTAATGAATGATTAAATTACATATTACACAATTGAATTATGCTAAGTATCTATTAAAAATGCATACTTTATTTTTAGTACATATTTTATAATATTATACGATAAGCATACATCTAACTTAAAACAAATCAAACAAGTTTTAAATGAACAAGAAATGATTGACTCGTTTCTTTTTAATGACTTATCTAAAGAACACCTCGTAATACTTATTTAAACCAATGGCTTTCAATTTTTTCAAAAGTATTTGTTTTCCAGTATAATCGCCTACTTTAAAATAGAAACAATGCTAGTAAAATGTGCGTAAAATTCGTAAAATCCCAACTACTATCACCACTGAAATAGCTTTCAATTAAATCATACACTGTTCCGTAACAAGGTTGCATATTTTAGCATACAATCACTTAACTTCGACCTATCGAATTAACGCCAAGAACATGAAATTGCTGACCTGAATTTATTGTTAAATGTCACAATCTCAGTAGACAGCGAGGGGGGGGGGAGCGCATTATCATAGAACAGTTATAATCATTTATTAACATGGCCCTGAAAAATCATCCCAAAAATGCGGGAAGCGCAATATTCGATGTAATATGTTCTTTCACGAATAATTTTCTTTATTTCACATAATCTGATATCAGCGGCTTAATTTCGTTTATTTTCTTTTTATTTCTTTCTTTTTTTTTCATTTATCTTTAGGAATTATGTTTCTTAGTATTTCCATCGGTTTTAATATAAAACGGAACAGGCAATTTTGTTTAAAAAAATACTGTATGAAATTGTTAATGTGAATTATTGCAATTTCGTTATGGATTGTAAACATGCTATACACTAAAAATTGTGTATACTGTATAATACCTTGCCTTTCTTTGAAACATGTGGAGAATTTTCATTACAAGCTTTAGAACAGCCTTCTCGATTTATTAAATAAACTACAGCTCAAATAGTCAGAAAGATATTCTAGAAAAGATTCACCCAATTTATTCAAAAAGTTTATAACCTGATTACTTCAAAAAGTTTCTTTACAGACGAAACACAAAATTGAGCATTAAATTCGGCACAGAAGAGCGTTCCCAAAGAAGCATAGACATAAGTTTTGCCAATTGAGATTGAATCTCACAAAGCCTACTTTGAGATTTTGGATATATGTGTTAAGACTTTCATTGATTGTGCTACAGGATTTTTTCTTCGAAACACATGAAGGGTCTGTTTACAAGATTTAGAATAATCTTCTCGATTTACGATCTAAACTACAGTTCAAATAAGATGCAAGCTATTCTCTAAAAGCTGCTTTTAATTTATTTCATCACGAATTATTTTACAAACTCCTTCATGAAATTCAAGAAGTCCATTTTCAAATCAAAAATGGATATTGAATATTGTACAGAAGAACATAATCCAAAGGCAAAGGCCAAAGTTTTCCCAGTTGCAATTGAATTTCACACAGCTTGCTTGAGATATTAAGGTTGGGAACTCCCAACATAATCAGTATATTCCTGAAAACGAACGATTCTATTATCTTCCAACCGGGCGCGATGGGCCGGTTGGCAACGGCGTCGAGCCAGTGATCTGAGGGTTGCGTGTAACTTCTGGAGTACAGCAAGAGAATCATAAATCGTTTAATTTCTGTTAATAAATTGACGAATGATTTGACTCGAATGATTTACTTTCAGGAAAGACCTCTTTTCCTTAAAGCATAGCGACTCTTTGGTGGTGAAGCCTCAATTTATGATTTCAATATCATACTGCCTTTTGCGTCGTAAATATTATGATTAAGCACATTTCTTTTTTGAATAAACTGGTAGATCATTGGCAAAATTTGAAAATTAGTTAAATAGGATTTATTAAAACCCTCAAATGAAGTCTAAATGTGTGGGAGAAATACCATGACAAGCCACCCTATCACCGAATATACTGAGTTCCCGACACTCAAACACGAATATTTGAAATTATAAATAATGGTGATTAAGTCATGCACGTATGTTTTCCTCAAATAGGATGTATTCGTCAAATAGATAAATTTGTTTAGTTTACAACTTTTTCAGACTTGGAGAATTGTTTTTTTTTTAACAACAACAAAAAAAGTGACATTTTACCTGAATGGGTCTAATCGACCCATTACAGTAATATTCACAGAAATGCATAAAAAGAAATTTATCATTTTTGGATGGTCTGTATTTCAAATAATCATTAATAGATGGCGCTACGATACTGATATACACATATAACGTTCTACTTTTTTGACGAGTTTTGCCATTTTATTTTACAATATGGCGCGTAGTAAGCGTGGTCTTACTGAAAAAGAGATCAGAAAGCTTTTGCAAGAGCTTAGTGATCAATCTCATGAAAGAAGTGATAATTATTTGAATGAAACTGATGAATCTGATCACTTATCCATCGAAGAGGATAATGAGACAACGGATATTTCTGATACAGAAGAAGAAACTGTGCGGTCACCATCTTCCTTCGTTAGTCGGAACAAAACCGAATGGTGTAAATTCCCTCTATCTACATCAAAAGAACGGTATGTACTAGCACATAATTCCAATTTATTATTATTTGATATTTATTTTATTTTATTTATTCTTATTTATTTTACTATATATGAAAATTTCTGACTTCTGTTCTGACTTTACAGACAACATAACATTATGAAATTAACCCCTGGTCCTATACGTTTTGCAATTCAGAACATACCGTATCAGCAATGAAGCTTTTCTTTACAAATGACATGATGAAATTAATTCTAGAAGAAACTAACCGAGAAATGAAGAGAGTGTGTTCAGAACAGAATAAAAGCTACACATTGATTTCTGCTGAGGAATTTGAAGCTTATATAGGTAAAAAAATCTGAAACTTTTTTCACAAAAATTTATTCAGAAATTGAAATACACTGCTGGCCACTGTAAATGCAACACCCTGAAGGAAACATGCAAATAACATGAAATTTACAACATGCATTAGCGGAGGTGAGATATGCAAATGATTAGAATTTCAGCGCAGACGCACATCACGCGCGCCTGTGACGCCACTTCAAAGCGCTATTTAAGGCTTGGAGATTTCGACGATTTCAAGTTGTGCAATTGTGTTTTTCTTGTGGTTTTTTAAAAAAAACGATCAATTATGCCTCGTCGAAAACAGCGATCATCTTTTGATCAAGTATCCGAGTTCGACAGAGGAAGGATAGTGGCCTACCGAGATTGTGGATTATCTTCCAGGGAAATCGGTAGTCGTGTTGGACGAAACCAAACAAACTGTAATGCGGATATGTGATGGTTGGATGCAGGAGGGTACGACGGACTGGCGTGTTCGATCGCATCCCCCTCAGCGCACCACTTCACGTGATGACAGGCAAATTGTGCGCATGACAGTGACGGATCGCTCAGTCACATCACGAACCATAGCACAGCACATGCAGTCTGTAACGCATCATCCAGTGTCTGCGCGTACCATTCGACGCCGTTTACAGCAGAGTGGTCTGTCCGCAAGACGTCCATTACTTTGTCTACGCTTGACGCACAACCACAGACGTCTCCGACGCCAATGGTGCTATGACAGAAGGATGTGGACAGTAGAATGGAATGAAATTGTCTTTACTGACGAGTCACGCTTCTGTCTGCAACACCACGATGGTCGCATTCGAGTCTGGAGACACCGTGAAGAGAGGATGCTGAACAGCTGCGTTATGCACCGCCACACTGGTCCTGCACCGGGTTTTATGGTATGGGGCGGTATTGTATATCACTCTCGCACACCTCTAGTACGCATTGCCGGTACTTTAAACAGCCAGCGCTACATGTCCGAGGTGTTGGAACCAGTTGTCCTTCCTTACCTTCAGGGCTTGCCCACAGCCATATTTCAACAGGATAATGCGCGACCACACGTGGCACGCATTGCCCAACGGTTCTTCGTCAATCGCCAGATTCAATTGCTTCCCTGGCCGCCTAGATCTCCGGATCTTTCTCCGATAGAAAACATGTGGTCCATGGTTGCTCTACGATTGACCCAGATTCCATCCCCAGCTGCCACAGCAGATCAACTTTGGCAACGTGTGGAAGCTGTTTGGTCTGCTGTACCCCAAGAACTCATCCAAAGTCTCTTTGAATCAATGCCGAGGCGTGTGGCAGCGGTGATCTCCAACAATGGCGGCTACTCTGGCTACTGATTTTGGCAGGAACCGCACTTCACAGAAGTCTAAAAATTTAATCATTTGATACTTGGTCAACATGTTATCTACAAAATAAATTTTGTTGTGATATCTCTTGTCTTTCTTGGTGTTGCAATTTGGGTGGCCAGCAGTGTAAAATGTAAATAATTGCATGACTTGAAATTCATTTAAATTTTTTTTTTCATTTTTGAGGTATTTTCATTCACTTTTTGACAGGTTTGCTAATTTTAGCCGGAGTCCATAAGTCAATAGGAGAATCTCAGAAAGAGTTATGGAGCGAACACGATGGTCGAGACATTTTTCGGAAAAAACAAGCCATTTATTCTGTCTGAATTTCAATCGTCCCGTGATAGAGAAACATTTTCCTCATTATTTTGTTTTCAACCGGATATGACTCTTGTTTCATATGTGCCGAAAAGAAATAAATCTGTAATCCTCCTTTCAACTGTGCAAGATGAGGCAAGTTTCACACGAGAAAGAAAAGAAAGCAGAAATAATTTTATGTTATATGGAAACTAAAGGTGGAGTAGATACTACTGATAAATTAGCTGCCACGTATACATGTAAAAGGGGAACTAGGAGATGGCCTGTATGTTTATTCTACAAATATAATCGACCTTGCTACAGTAAAAAATGCATTTGTTGTTTTTATGCATGTAAATCCTTCTTACAATCAAAAAAGTTATACAAAAGGCGCCTTTTTCTTAAGGAACTTGGTAATCAGCTGACCGAACCTTAGAGAAATGTTAGGATAAAAAAAAAATATTCCAGTTACAATAAAGTAGAAACTGACAATTGCAGCAGGCGAAAAACCAGAAAATAGCAGTACACTAAAACGAGGAAGATGCAAATAATGCGGTCCAAAGAGAGATCGAAAAACGCAAACGTGATGTGTTTCATGCTTAAGTTTTCTTTGCCAAGAACATGTAAATGTGTACTGTAAATCTAGTTTGTCTTTAAAAAAATGTATCAAGAAAAATGTAAGTGAAACACAATATATTTATAAAATTTATATTATTTCCCCAGTTTTTAAACCCTTAACAACGCTCATACAAACAACAGGTTGAAACGGACGAGGGGAGGGGGTGGCAAAAATGAAGGGTGGGATTATAAAAGACACAAAATGTGTTGTTTCTATTAATAAACACAAAATATATAAAATAAAGCTATATAAAAATATTTGTTATGACCTAGAATAAATATAAACCAAACTGGTGAGATAGACCCATACAGGCAAAACGTAACTTTTTTTCAACAGGGTAGGAAGGTTAAAGATGTTTTTAAACATGAATCAACACCGCGTGTTGTTTTCACCTCGTTGCGCTTTTCGAAACATCATGCGACCCTTACGTAATCAAGTCAGATATCCAATTCTAGCCAATTAAAAGATTTCTCTGCGGTCAGCGCCCTCACACTTTATAAGCTAATACAAAGGGTTTTCGGCGTTCTTTTTCCTGTCTGCTCTATGTCATGTCCTGCCGTCGTCCTTGCATCGCTTTCTGTTATCTCCCCGCGTATCCGCTGCCCGTCCATGGTCGTCCAAACAATGGACCAGCGATACTAAAGCTCCGGCAGGTCCATGCTACTTTATTTGTACCCGTGCTTTACTGCATGTCTTCCGAATAATATCGTCGATTTTTTTGGATAAATCAATGTAATGGATAACGTTCGTCCGTCGAAGCTCTGATTTGTGCATCCGTTCAATGGCCCTCCTCGACTGTTTCGCAGCGTCCACGGCTACCGGAGTTCTTAAATCCCCGTGATGTGCCGTTCTTGCAGCGATAATCATCTCCTCCACTACATGAAGTACATCGCATTACCTACACACACACACAAATAAATAAATAAATATATACAAATATATATATATATATATATATATATATATATATATATAGAGAGAGAGAGAGAGAGAGAGAGAGAGATGGTTATCAAAATAATGGAAACTCTGCGAAACATCATGAAACCTTTTTTTATACGACGCAAGATCACCTTTGTAGTGAAATATTACCTCATTCACCTTCGAATTGGATTATACAAGTAATGAATAGTGGTTAAGAATATATTATACTATTCTTCGGGGAAAAATCATGAAAGTTCCTCTAGAGATGTTGTGGTGGATATCTATACCTAACTTTATCCGCTTATACAGATCCCAGTGGTTGGATGATATACAGTCGGGGGGATTGTGCAGGACAACATAAGATATTTGACTTCTTTTTCATGATCTTTAAACCAATACTTGATAGATTTAGCTGTACTTATAGGGGGATGATCATCCTTGGGAACGCCATATCCTGCAAGAAACAATGTTTGCACCATAGGATGGACCTTTAAGTTAAAATTTCGACATAGTCCTTCCCATTCAATCTCCCTTTTTAGGGTTATAATAGGGCCTGGTGCAAAACATGAGATGCCCTCCCAAACCCTGGTAGATCTACCTCCATTATTGACAGTTGAGATGAGACTTACGCTTGTGTAGCTGTTCTAAAGATATACGCACATCCTATTGCGAGGAACAATTCGAACACTGACTCATTGGACCAAATGTCGTTTTTCGACATATTAATCGATCAGGTTTTGTGCTCGTCGCACCATTGTGGACGATATTTTGTATTGGCATCTATTACAAGTGGTCTGGGAATAGCTACTCTTCCGTAAATGCTTTGTTTGTGAAGTTCCCTTCTACCTCTAAAAATTGATACCGGAACATGCAGATGCATATTAAGCTCTTCGGTCATTTTGGTTGCACTTGTTTCCTTTGTTTATTTCACAATTCGCTTCATTACCTCGCCTGTCGCTTTCTCTCAGCTCTCCCTTTCGACCACAATCCTGTTTGGCAAAAGATGTTTTTCCGTGTGCTCTTTATGCTATCATGTCTTTCGATATCATAGCTCGAAAAATACCCATTAGTCTGGGGGTTGCAGTAACATATACTCCAATTTAAACGCACTCAAACATTTTTCCCTTTTCGTAAGGTCTGCAAGGTTTGACATTTTACACTGTTTCCCAGAAAAGCTCGATGCTCTTAAGTTCATTACCGCTACCTGACAGTAGAATAATACATACACTATATTATATAAAAAAAATACCGGCGGCCCAGACTTGTTTTTTAAAGAGTACGAAACACATTCGTGGAATGGAAACACCACTAATATTGATAGGTGTTTCCATTATTTTGATAACCACCTGTGTATATATATATATATATATATATATATATATATTCTGTCAGAAAAAAGTATATACACCCCCAAGAAATCGAGCTACTATCATGAAATTTGGCAGGAATGTAGTCTGGTAAGAGATATGGAAATGATTAAAATTTCGACGCCAATCACACAAGGTTAACCGCGCTATGCGCAAATGAGATGCGCAGCTGGGAGAGTTTAAAAGCGTGATTGCTCGTGATATAGGGTTATTCAAACAAATCTGTAGACTTGGATGGACTGTACTGTGACTAGAGATGCCTCTGAGACGTAACCGGCGACAGTACGAACAATTGTCGGACTTGAAGAGGGGGCGTATAGAAGGCCTCAGAGAAGCAGGTTGATCGAACAGGCGTATTAGCCGCCACCTCTGTCGGAGCTATATGGTAGTTGCTCGGTATTGGCAACAATGGATTGCGTAAGGGGTAGTATACCGACGCGGTGGGTCAAGGCGTCCCAGGAACACAAATGCGCACGATCCCAGGAACACGATCGCGCAATCAAATGAGCGGCCATTTCCGCACCAACAACGTCGCTAGAATCGGTACGACGTCATATACCACCGTCCGGATATCCGGTGGCATCAGGGGAAACCATTAGACGTCTGGACGACGCAGGTATAAGAAGTCGATGTCCATTAAGACGCCTACCACTGACCCCACATCATAGGCAGTGTCGATTGAATTTTCGCCGACCTCGGGCAAGCTGGAAAGTGACCGACTGGAAGTGTGTGATCCTCAGCGATGAATCCCGAGTCATTCTCAATGCTGAGGACCAGCGCATACACGTGTGGAGGCGGCCATGCCACCGATCCGATCCGGCATTTGTTGTCGAGAGGCATACAGCGATTACACAAGGTTTGACAGTGTGGGCAGCGATTTGTTGGGACGCACGATCACCTATGGTCGTCCTTCAACGCACTTTGACGGCACACACTTACGTGGACGAGATTTTAACGCCAGTTGTACTGCCTATGCTATGAAGTAGCCCAGGTGCCATTTATCAGCAAGAGAACGCTCGTCCACATACTGCGGGACTCTCCCAACATTGTCTCAAAGGATATGAATTACTCCCATGGCCTGCCAGGTCACCAAACCTCTCGCCATTGAGGCAAGACTAGGACGTGCTTGGAAGGCAACTGCAGCCGTCCTGGAATACTGGTGAATTAACTGCCCAGTTGCAAAGATTATGGCATGATCTCCCACAAGAGGCCATAGGTGACCTCATTTATTCAATGCCACGCAGTGTTTCAGCTTGTATAGCTGCCAGAGGTGGCTTTACTATTTACTAATTTGTAATATTTTTCATGCAATCTCTTCTTAAGAAAACGGTCTGTTCTTCTGAATTTGTAATCATTTGCTTATCTCCTCATACACTACATACATATTAATTTTTGTGATAGTTGCTTGTTCCCTTCTGGGTGCATATATATATATATATATATATATATATATATATATATATATATATATATATATATAAATATAAAATTATAATTTTTTCCATTTATTCTGTCCATTTTTATGATTTTAGCATTTTTCTTTATTTAAATTTTCTTTTAAGAGCTAAGAATTTGAGCCTTGGTCGAGTGATTTTTTTTGTCTTGTATAACTATAGTCTCATAAAATGGAAACTGATATCTTTAAAGCGAAAGCATTTATATAAACTCAGATACGGATGAGGGTAAAAAATCTGATAAAATTTTTAAAAGGCGACATTTCTTTTTAAAGGGAAACAGTGAAATCACAAAAGGGCACGTCTTATAGTAGACAGTAATAAATGAAATATTTCACATTTATATTTTAGCAAATGGTTCAAAATCTGTTGAGAAATAGCAACAAATAACATAAAGATTAATACCCTGTCCTTCTTTAATATTTACTTAAAAAACAGAAGTTATATAAGATTTATAGACAGAGATGTCTTGAATTATTTGTCCCGATTAAAAATAAAGAAAAATTGCATTTTGGGGAGATGAAAATGAAGTGAATGTGACATTTATACGATTACTTTAGGTCCTAAAATGGTAATATTATTTTCTGACATCCTGTTATTTCTCAAACATTGCAAAATTATGCAAATTCAATACAGTCTCTGGAGAAGAGCATTAATAATTCTTTAACAGGGGAACTTCAAACATAGATTTGATAAATTATTTCATGCGATCTTTTCCCCAAAATTTTCATACAAAAAAAGTGTATATAAACGTAGGCACATACGCTAATGAAATTATGTACGACAAAAAGGGGAAATATATAATATAGCGCAAAATCAAGTCTCGGACAGCTAATAAAAATTATGTTTATATTTTATCTAAAGTAGCATAAAATTTGGTAAGTTTCAAAGCCACGACATATCCTTTTCAGTGAAGCAAATTAATATAGTTCTAATATGTGTTACACTTTATAAATAAATGCTTGTTTTATGAAAGCAGAACTTCAGCAGTTAAAAAAATTTACTGGGCCTGCGTCATAAATGGTCTTCATTTAATAAAAAAAATTTGGCTTAATAGCAGATAAAGCTACACTGCTGGGCACCCAAATTGCAACACCAAGAAAGACAAGAGATATCACAACAAAATTTATTTTGTAGATAGCATGTTGACCAAGTATCAAATGATTAAATTTATAGACTTCTGTGAAGTATGGTTCCTGCCAAAATCAGTAGCTAGAGTAGCCGCCATTGTTGGAGATCACCGCTGCCACACGCCTCGGCATTGATTCAAAGAGACTTTGGATGAGGTCTTGGGGTACAGCAGACCAAGCAGCTTCCACATGTTGCCAAAGTTGATCTGCTGTGACAGCTGGGGATGGAATCTGGGTCAATAGTAGAGCAACCATGGACCACATGTTTTCTATCGGCGAAAGATCCGGAGAGCGAGGCGGCCAGGGAAGCAATTCAATCTGGCGATTGACGAAGAACCGTCGGACAATGCGTGCCACGTGTGGTCGCGCATTATCCTGTTGAAATATGGCTGTGGGCAAGCCCTGAAGGTAAGGAAGGACAACTGGCTCCAATACCTCGGAGATGTAGCGCTGGCTGTTTAAAGTACCGGCAATGCGTACTAGAGGTGTGCGAGAGTGATATCCAATACCGCCCCATACCATAATGCCCGGTGCAGGACCAGTGTGGCGGTGCATAACGCAGCTGTTCAGCATCCTCTCTTCACGATGTCTCCAGACTCGAATGCGACCATCGTGGTGTTGCAGACAGAAGCGTGACTCGTCAGTAAAGACAATTTCATTCCATTCTGCGGTCCACATCCTTCTGTCATCGCACCATTGGCGGCGGAGACGTCTGTGGTTCTGCGTCAAGGGTAGACAAAGCAATGGACGTCTTGCGGACAGACCACTCTGCTGTAAACGGCGTCGAATGGTACGCGCAGACACTGGATGATGCGTTACAGACTGCATGTGCTGTGCTATGGTTCGTGATGTGACTGAGCGATCCGTCACTGCCATGCGAACAATTTGCCTGTCATCACGTGAAGTGGTGCGCTGAGGCGGATGCGATCGAACACGCCGGTCCGTCGTACCCTCCTGCATCCAACGATCACATATCCGCATTACAGTTGTTTGGTTTCGTCCAACACGACTACCGATTTCCCTGAAAGATAATCCACAATCTCGGTAGGCCACTATCCTTCCTCTGTCCAACTCGGATACTTGATCAAAAGATGATCGCTGTTTTCGACGAGGCATAATTGATCGTTTTTTTGAAAAAACCACAAGAAAAACACAATTGCCGAAGTTGCAATCGTCGAAATCTCCAAGCCTTAAATAGAGCTGAAGTGGCGCCACAGGCGCGCGTGATGTGCGTCTGCGCTGAAATTCTAATCATTTGCATATCTCACCTCCGCTAATGCATGTTGTAAATTTCATGTTATTTGCATGTTTCCTTCAGGGTGTTGCATTTACAGTGGCCAGCAGTGTATATCAGAGCCTTTCATTAGTTAACCTAAATATCCTAGTGCATTTTACAGATTTGTACTTTATTAGATCCACTGTGAAATTTTTTTATCAGTTTTTTAATTTCCCCATACAGTTACTCCTTTAGTTTTCCATATATATATATATATATATATATATATATATATATATATATGTGTGTGTGTGTGTGTGTGTGTGTGTTTGTTTGTTATTGTGTGTGTCTTCGTTCATTTTAGGCATGAACCAGGAAAAGATCGAATGGGTAAAATTATTTTATTTGATATTGCTATGATATAGCAAAATTTTTCGTTGTGTTTTTTAGTTTAAAAAAATCTCAAATTTTTCGTTCAAATCTCTCTTTTTGCAGCTGATAACTGAAAGGGTTTTTTCTTCAAAATCTGTCCAAAAGAAAAAAAAAAGAAAACAAGCACGCACTCTGCATTCCGTTTCTTCGTTCCTAAAATGAACCTTAGGATACTTATCTTCATATTTACTTAATTAAATATCCCCCTTAATACCATTCCGTTCCATTCCTGTAAACATAATTTTTCCTATATAAGAATATTTTTTATGCTACAGGACTCACATATTTCCCCCCAGCCCAAAATAAGGGAAAAAATAAAATTTAAAAATATTTTATAGTTCTATTATTTGATACATACATGACAGGACAAGAAAAAATAAAAAAATAAATCTATATGATTTTCAGTTCTAAGAAATCTATGATAAACATGCGTTCCCGTTTTTTTTTTTGGAACACTTAGAGGGCATAAAGAATGTTTCATTGCTTTTAGTTAAATGATTATTCCTCAAGCCGATATGCATTTCAACTCTCTTTGTGAAATATGTAACTCAATTTAGTTCTTTGGATTTGAAAATATTCAAATAGAATTTTTTTAATTCGAATTTTAAAGTTTATTTTCAGAAAAAGGATCATTGAATAAAATAGTGGGAATTGTTGTCAGATGATAAAGTTTATTTTTATGAAACTTCCCAAAACTGAATCTTGAAATACGAATTGGAAATAAAATATCTCTTATCGCGTACTGTTGTTCTCTTTTTTTTCACACATTATTATTTTTTAACAAAGAAGAAGAGAATTTGCTCCTTTCATACAAATATATCTCAAAAGAGAAGGAGAATAAAAAAATTGTAAAAAATGTGATTCACTAAGTCGTTGCTTTTGTAAAAATGAAATTCATGTGTAAAAATATGTACTATAATGAGCTTCCACTAAACGAATTTTTTTTCGAATTTTTCTGTATCTAGGGACTAAATTATTCCACTTGATTTCATAAAAGTCACTAAGTAAAAAAATATGACAATTCTTATATCATTAATGGCAACTTAAAGAATCGTTTTGTGGAATTCCGTCGAAATATTACACACACACTGGTATGGGGATATATAGATATAGATACATATCGCCACACCAGTTTTAATTCTATTGTAAGCTTCTCTTTCACGTTACATAACTAACTTTCGCGTTCTTACTATATGCGCATAGATATTGCATGGACAAATGGCGCCACAGCGGGTCACTTCGTAACCAGATACTAAATTTAATACATGCTGGTGTCAACGTCGGTTCTATGTACTTTAAGATTGAATAAGGGATTGAGTGGATGCCATTATTCATTCTTTCTATATGTAAATATTTAAATATTTCCTATGCCTTTACATTTTGTATAATATGTTGAACTTTTCGATAACCATAATGTGTTTAAAGTAATAAAAGTATTATTCAGTTTAATTGAATTAATATATCTGGAGTTTAATCAGAGAGACTAAACTCCAGATATATTAATTCAATTATCTGAGACCACCTGACCGTGATGACCACCAAACCCAGACATATGCTGTATTACACCCCAAGCCCACTGTCAAGAAAGCGGAGATGGGCACCACCGACCTTTGTCCACATTGGACTGTTGTGCCATCATTTTAGTTTATATATATATATATATATATATATATATATATATATATATATATATATATATATATATATATATATATATATATATATATATATAAACTAAAGGTGGTTAAACTAAGAAACGACATGAAAAAACATTATTAATATAGCGCAGGATCACCTTTGACATGTAATACCCCCTGATTCACCTTGGAATTGGATTATACAAGTCATAAATTGTGGTTAAGAATATATTATACCATTCTTTGGTAAAAAATTATGGAAGATCCTGTAAAGATGCTGTGATGGATATCGATACCTTTATCTAGCCGCTTATATAGATCACAGTGGTTGGATGATTTATAGTCCGGGGAATTTTACAGGGCAAGATAAGATATTTGACTTCTTTTTCATGCTCTTCAAAACAATACTTGATAGATTTAGCTGTATGTATATGGGGATTATCATAACGGAGATTGCCATCTCCTGCAAGAAACAATGTTTGCACCATAGGATAGACTAGTGAGCTAAAGTTTCGACATTGTCCTTCTCATTCAAACTCCCTTTTAGGGTTACAATAGAGCCTGAAGAAAACCATGAGATGTCATCACAAACCCTGATAGATCTACCTCCATGATTGACAATTGAAATGAGACAGCCAGAATTTTACACTTGTGTTTGTGTTCTCCAGACATACGCACGTCTTGTTGCGAGGAACGAATGTGAACAATGATTCGTTGGACCAAATGTCGTTTTTCGACATATTACTCGAACAGGATTTGCGCTCGTGGCACCATTGTGGACGATATTTTTTATTAACATCTATTATAAGTGGCCTGGGAATAGCTACTATTCCTTAAATGTTTTGTTTGTGAAGTTCTCTTTTACCTCTAATTGATGATACCGGATCATGCAGATGTCGATTGAGCTCTTCGGTCATTTTGGTTGCAGTTGTTTTCTTTCTTCATGTCATAATCCCCTTCATTACCTCGTCCGTCTCTTTCACTCAGCTCTCTCTTTCGTTCACTATTCTGTTTGGCAAAGGGTGTTTTTCCGTGCACTTTGTATGTTATCATGACTGTCGATACCATAGCTCGAAAAACACCCATTAGCCTGGGGATTGCTGTAACAGATACTCCAATTTAAACGCGCTCCAAAAATGTGCCCTTTTCGCAAGGTCTGCAAGGTTTGATATTTTACGCTTTTTCCCCAAAAAGGACGATGCCCTTAGCTTCATTACTGCTACCTGACAGTAGAATAATGCATACACTATATTATATAAAAAAAATACCGGTGGTCAGACTTGTTTTTTAATTAATACGAAGCACATTCATAAATACCACTAATATTGTTAGGTGTTTCCATTATTTTGATAACCACCTGTATGTATATATATATATATATATATATATATATATATATATATATATATATATATATATATATATATGTGTGTGTGTGTGTGTGTGTGCATTTTTTTGACGTGTTTCGACTTTTAATGGATTCCGACCATTAGAATACTTTAATGGGAACACAGTCATAAAAGAAACCGTGTTCCCATTAAAGTAACCTATTAACTACTTCGCTAAAAATGTTATGGTTTCGTTACATAAATATTACCCGCGAGATAAAACACCACGATACAAAGAAGGCTATCCTCTATCCGTTTCCATTCAAAACATTTAAGCAGTTTTTCTTTTGACACAATGAATTTAATTTATAACTCCCGCAATAAAATAGAAAAGCACAGTTTATATCAGTAACGATTGAACATGTCAACTAAAGGCTTCGAAAATCTCCGCTTCTCTGCCAAGTAACCTCACCAGTTTTTCTCTATATACAAAATTTGTCTCTTTACTGTATTTGTTGCTGTACTAGGTATTGATCGAAAAATTTCTCTGATAATTACGTATATATTTCCTGTACAAATGAAATCTATTAGGAATAAGCATTTTCTCATCTTAAAAGCATGAAGGGAGGAGGGCAACTGAAAGTCATAAAATGCCGGCTTATTTCCAATTTGTGATTAAATTTGTATCTAGTATACAAACGCATTACGTTAGTACTTGTTTTCGATAACTTTGTAAAATTTCCGATTTATCAATTCTTCGTACAGTTTGCTGAAAAAGGCAGGCCATGTGAACAGATGTGATGAAAGGAAAATCGATGTAGGAATTACACTGCACATCTTTGTTTTATATGCTCTTTATAGTATTTATCAGGAAAACATTGATTTTTGGTGCTCAAACTCGAAAACATAATTTTGAGTTTCAAACTTGTACTCGGAGCAGAAATCGATAAATGGCGCTTCATCCGGAAAATTTTCTCTGGAAATTCAACACAGGAGGAAAAAGTAATAATATCCGACATTGTCTC
This sequence comes from Dolomedes plantarius, assembly GCA_907164885.2. Classification (NCBI taxonomy): domain Eukaryota; kingdom Metazoa; phylum Arthropoda; class Arachnida; order Araneae; family Dolomedidae; genus Dolomedes; species Dolomedes plantarius. The sequence continues at coordinate 63,994,267 of OU015497.1, forward strand.
TTGAAAGTGAATTTTCGTGTCGCACCTGGATTACATAATTCATATATTAGAGAAATATTTCCAAATCTCTTCCATATTCACCGTCCTTTTCTCTCTGAAATTACTTCTCGGTTATGTTAAAATACTTTATCATGACTATTGCCAGGTATATTTGAAACTGCATTTTAAATATTTGAACTGCATTGGATTCAACGCTAGGATCTGAGGATGTGTTGAACTTTACTCAGAATTCGGTCTGTGGATAATTTTACATGAGTTTCGGATCTGAAATACGATTTATTAAATTCGTGGAGAAACGTATTTCTTTATAACTGGAATATTTTGGAATCCATTTTAGTTTCAAATTAATAGTGTTAAAATGTGCGTTTTGCTACATGAGCGAGTTCCTGTACTACAATTCCCCACTAAGACCGTGGACTTCTTGGAATTGATTCATGGGCCCCCTTGGGATTCATGGTTCACACCCCATTTCGCCGACACTGAAATTTCCTTCCCCTCCCCCTCGTTGACAAATTCCCCAAAAAAGAGGAAAATCATCACCCCCGTTTCGCCGACCATATTCACGGACCATATGGGGGGTTCATGGACCATAGGTTAGGAAATCCTACTTTAATTGGAAGAACGATTCGTCGCGAGTTCTCCTTTGTATCCCGTTTTTTCACGCTTTTGAGTCAAACTAGTTGTTCAGCTTTCAGAAAGCATTAATGCATTATTTAATGCAAGCTATAATGTCAGTCAAACAGTTACATCACTGTAAACCAGTGTTTCCCAAACTTTTGACATATGTGTACCCCATCTTTAATTTTCGTACCCCTCGTCAAAAAAAAAAAAATGGATGTATTTTAATAGCAATCAAAATGTATTTTTTTTTCTTTTTTGTGACATACACAAAATAATAAGAAAATATAAATAAAACTATTCATAATAAAATATAAATAAAAGTTATATTATAAATAACGTTTATTTGGATCAATGAGAAGGATGAAATTGTTTGTACTGAGATAACAGATCGACATAATTTGGTTCCCTGGTTGTTAATTTTAATCTGAGATGTGGTTCCACGTCCAATAGTCTGTTCCTTTTTTTCGACTTAATGTCTACAAATACTGAAAAAGCAACTTCACATAAATATGAAGTTGGAAAAGGCAAGATGTATTTTAGAACTTTTTCTGCTAAAACCGGATACACAAGTTGCATTTGTAACCAGAATGATGTTCAAGTATTCTCCTTATGTTTATTTTTCAAGAACTATTAACGAAGGAAGTTGTTTCTGTAACGAAGTGTGGTATATTTCCGCCGTGTCACACCGGACCATCTCACGCCTCACAAGACTGTCTTGACTTGACTCATGAGAACGTAGAATTAGGCGCAGCTAAGAACGGTGCAATGCATATTCCCTCCAAACTCCGGTGCAACGCGCACCCCTACCAAACTCTTCCCGTACCCCTGGGGGTACGCGTACAACACTTTGGGAAACACTGTTTAAACAATCAAATAAGTGATCTCCTACAATGTTATTCGCAGCAATTTTTTATTGTTAATTCACTGTGTAATGTGATGCATTTTATTGCTTTATCCTTTTTTCCAGAAGCAAGGATAACATGATATAACAACTTAAAAAAAGAGTGTATCAAGTTAAGTATTTAAACTAATTAAATTAATTTTCCAGATTCAAAACTGATTTTTCAGTAAAATGGAATCGTCATAAATACGTAATAAGAATAAAATAGATACCACGGTACAATTTACACGTAATTCAACACTTGAGAAGTAATATCAGCAAAGTTATCGACAGTTTTAAATATTTAGAGAAGCCCATATGAAATTATACAAATCAAACTTACAATAAACAAAGGGATCTAACACTTTTTTTTTCCTGATGCAAAGTGCAAGAATCGTTTGATATCGGATTTCTTTACAACTGGCTATAGGGAATGTAATCCTTCTAGTCTATATTTTTTTAATAAAAAGGGATCTAGAAGGCAAAATAAACCCCCATCTTCTTCATTAAAGATTATTTTATCAACGTAAGTTTGTTTGCAAGATCTGTCTAAAGTATTCGCAATAATTTGATAAATTTATATCGAATTTGTGTTAACAAGTGTGACAATAGTTAACAAGTGTAGATACCACAGTACAATTTACACATAATTCAACACTTGAGAAGTAATATCAGCAAAGTTATCGACTGTTTTAAATATTTAGAGAAGGCCATATGAAATTATACAAAGTTATATCAAGTGTGACACAAGTTAACAAGTGTGATCATAGAACGCCATGATAAGTAAACGGATGTTTTGCCAACCCGCGTTCGGCATCGCAATGTTTGTTTGTAAACAGGTGCAAAGTCTATACGATATACATTTTCCCACACGTGCATGAAACCTATCTCCTTTGAAGGACTGGAGACATATCCTGAGGGTGATAGAGTACCAGTGACACCCACTTGGTACTCCCAAGAATACAAATCATTTCTGGCTAAACTGCAAACTTGTCATGTTGTCCCTATTCATTGCTAACCAAACAAGAGTGAAGGCTTAGCCATTATGCTTCCCCCCCCCCCTCAGATAATAGAAATACTAGTTACTAGTGAGAAAATATATGACTTAGGAAAAATAAGGAAGTTTGTAATGACTTACAGACTTAAATAACAAAAATAAGTTAACGTTAATCATAAGAAGTTATAAGTTAACGTATAAGTTATACGTAAATCATAAGAAAAAACGTAAATCATAAGTAAATCATAATAAGTTAACGTAAATCATAAGAAAAAACCTTTGTAAAGGAGATTACAGTACATTTCATCAACCCATAAAGTTTAAAATATTTCTTATAATGCTTCAAGAGAGCGAAAAATCCCCAGACTCGTATAGGATGAAACCCATACATAAAAATATATACTAAAATTTTATTTACTTCAAAATGCTCAGATTTTCTAGTTTTCAATAGTAAAAAACCATTAATAGAAGTAGTTAATTATTCACGTAAAGTCTCCTTGACATTTTTGGAGAAATAGTAACGGGAAATAATAGAGTTTTGATTATTTATCTTTTAAAATAATGAATATTTTACACGCTTTTCTAATTCTATCCATGCGCTTGATTAATTGAAATATTTCAAGCGTTTTAAACATTTTTGGATTAGAAAGAAGTTTTTAAAGGATGTGATTTATCCTAATTTTTCTCCCAATTGTTTTACATTATACGAGAAAACAGCTTTAAAAGTCAGATATAATATGTTACTTTTGCATGGAGTTATTTGTATAAAATCAGAATAGGTACCAGAATGTAGACTACCATTATTTACTTTTAAAGAGAATGAAGGGTTTAATATTGATTTTATAAAGAATGGATTTAAATTTAGCTAAGATATTATCCAGTTAATGCAATTTGAAGTCTACTAGCCGCTGCGCGACCAGCATGGTCGCTTTTTGTTTTATATTTTCTTTTGAAAAACAACTCAACTGAAAGTAACATGTGTAAGGAATGTTACCATTACTTTTCATCATAAATATATGTTTTTAAGCGGTATTCTCCATAAGGCTGATTCTAAAACATCGTGATTAAAAAATTTGAATTTCCATTACTTCACAACAGAGAAGACCGAGAAACCCAACACGAATGATTTTTAAAATTACACCCCTCTCTGTATGTACTATTTTTCAAAATTAAGATATATGCACTTTATCATTACATGAAATAAGAAATTGTTGGGGAAAATTCCACAAGTACTAAATTATAGTGTGGATTACATCACTCTTTGTAGGTGCTATTGTTCACAATTAAAATATCTACACTTAATCATATCAAATAATAAATTGTTGGGAAAATTTCTTCACTTATAAAATGGAGTAAATATTCAGCATGTACTGAAAAAAAGTTTAGAAAATTCACTGTTACAGGTTGTCGGTTGCATTGCCAGCAACAGTTAAGCCTAACCTCGCGATCATTTATGTTCTCTGTTTCACGCCTCTCTCATAATGCATTATTTCTTCGCTTTCTTTCTTGACACTGTTCCCAATTTTCACTTGATCGTGCAGCTCGCTTTCGAGGATTCCTGATTTCAGTGCATAAATCCATGTTGACACGCGGTTGAAAATTGCGGACGGCCGCTAATGTTTATACCTGGTAGTTGCAGCCGTTGCCATTCGGAGTGTAGAAATATCGTCGATTTTTGTGCCGCATACCTACGCGTTTTATATATATAGATTCTATTTCACAATCAAGATATTAGTGTTTCGTTTCTAGATGCAATAAATTCTTGGATTTATCGAAAAAGAAAGAAAATGGGCCTTAACTGAACTAAAATTTTTAGTAAAATAAGAAATAGAAATTCATAATTTCAGAAATGTAACAAAAATACAGAATACTAAATATTTTTTCTCTCCTACATTGCGTTTAATTATACGTTCTCTAAGTTATTCGGTGTTGCAAGCTCTTGTAATCAAAATATAGTATCTCATTAAGTAACCAAAGTCCAAACGATGCATTGTTATAGTAATTAGGCAATAAACTTTGCTGGTTCTGATAAAATTCTAACACTCGTCAGAATAACCAAACATGGTTTGACTATATAATATTCAACATGAAACGAATACTCTAATCTCGAATTAACTTTGCACATAGGAATAGACTACATATATTATCACGTAGAAAATGAACTACACAAAGTCGTTATTTACTAATCTTCCTTTATTTGATGAAATCCCAGGCTCATAGTAGAGCGCTATAGCAGGTCCCGAACTACCCGTTGGCTCGAATGTGGCATATACATATACATATATATATATATATATATATATATATATATA